>PVLA01014820.1:0-28457 GCA_004027455.1 Hydrochoerus hydrochaeris
CTTTCTTTCTTTCTTTCTTTCTTTCTTTCTTTCTTTCTTTCTTTCTTTCTTTCTACTGGTATTAAACCCAGGGCTTTCCTGCTAAACTAAAATTTCTGCCCTTTTTTAAAAAAGTTTTAATTTTGAAACATAGTCTCCCAAATCACTGTATTGCCCAACTGGGCTCAAACTTCTAACCCTCCTGCCTCAGCCTCCCATAGAGCTGCAGTCACAAAGTGTGTCAGGCAAGTATCTAATTTTGTTTAATTTTAATTGAACTTATTTTTAAAGCCATATTCACATGTGCTGTGATTTGAATATGATTTGTCCCCAGGAAACCTCATGTTGGATTTTAATCCTCATTGTGTGGTGTCAGGGTGGAAATAGTCCACTGTCATGTTTAGAGGCATGGCACCACCGTTGTTGAACAATGGTAGTTTTAGAAGGAAGAAACCAAGAGTTGTTATGCCAGTGTGTAATTCCAGCTATGTGAGAGGCTGAGCAGAAAGACTGAAAGTTTCAGACAAACCTAAGTCCCTACCTCAAAGTGAAAAGATTTTAAAAGATCTGGGGATGTAGCTTAGTAAAAGGATGCCTTTCTAGCACATGTGAGGCCCTGGGTTTGATCCCCAGTATCATTAAAAAAAAAGACCAGAGGACACACACACACACACACACATGCAGGTCCCTTGTTGCTGTGTGTGATGTGCTGTGCTGCCTTTGGACTTTTGCTGGCAAGAAGGCCAATCCTCTTGACCTTGGACCAGAACCATGAGTGGAAATAATTCTCTTTATTGTTTACTCAGATTGTGGAATTGTGTTATTGGCAACAGAAAATGGCCAAAGACAGCATGGTACAAACTCAAAGCTATAAAAGGCTTAGATGAAATGTCGTCCACCTTCATCTGCTCCCCTCCCCTCAGTTTTCCTCTTTCGTTAACTAACATTTTCTTGTATAACCTTCTAGAGATACTGTATTCATAAATGAGAACATTTTTCTGGTAGAAAGGCAAGGGTTCTGATTTGTGCCTTGATTTTTTTTTTTTTTTGTACCTGGGATTGAACTCATAACCTTGCGTTTACCAGGCAGGTGCTTGTGCCCCTGAGCTAAATCTCCAGCCCTGCACCTTGATTTTTTTAAAAAAATCTATTATTTATTTACTTATTTATTTACACCAACATAGAAGAGCATAGAGCACTACAGTATAAGTTTTGTGAAGGTAGGCATTTTTTCTTTTTTAGTTTCTTGTTTTTTTTTTCCCTTTAATTAGTTTTGTTTGTCTTTTTTTTTTTTTTTTTTTTTGTACTGGGGATCAAACTCACGACCTTGCACTGCCAAGCAGACGCTTATGCCACTGAGCTATATCCCCGACCCTGTTTGTTTGTCTTTTAAGACAGGGTTTCTCTATGTGGTCCAGGATGGCCTTGAACTGATTGTGTAGTCCAGGCTGGCTTCAAACTTCAGCAGTCTTCCAGCCTTAACCTCGTGAGGCCTGGAATTATAGGCGTTCACCACTATATGTGACTCTTTTTTATTAAATAACTGATAATTTATTAAAATAATTGATTCGATCATCTGCAGTGGCCACTTCAACATTGATTCCAGGCTCAATATTGATAGAAGTGCTGAATGTGGTGCCTGTAATCCCAGCACTTGGGAGGCTGAGGTAGGAGAGCCTCATGAGTTTTAGGCCAGCCTGGACTACATAGTAAGTTGAAGGCTACCCTGAAATGCATAGACATCCTGTCTTTAAAAAAAAATTACTGATAAAAGTAATCTGTTTAACAATTGTGTGTACGTGTGTGTGTGTGTGTGTGTGTGTGTGTGTGTGTGTCTCACTATGTAGTTTAGGCTGGCCTTGAACTCATTGTGTAGCCTAGGCTGGTCTTGGTTTCTACTTGTAGCTATTGTCCTGCATCAGCCTCCCAAGTACTGGGATTACAGCCATGGGCCACCACACCCAGGTATTTAACAATCTTAGAACTGTGGACAGTTTTAGGACTGTGCATAATCTTAGGACTATAACAATTTTAGAACTGTGCATTTCAGAGTTGTTTATAGAGTCTCATCTGGAATCCATCCCATGTATTTGATTTTTTATTTGTCAAGCCCATCTATTAATGCTTTTGCTAAAAGTTGGGCATGGTGATGCACATCAATAATCCCACCCCTAGAAGGCTGAGGCAGAAAGATTGCAAGTTTGAGGCTGCAGATTGAATTTAAGGGAGCTTGAACTATATACTGAGACCCTGTCTGGGTGACAGTATAGTTTAGTACCAGGCATTTTTCTCCTGTAGTGTTTAAGTGTTAGCTGGCTATTGTAATTTGAATTTGGTAGCTTGCCACCTCTGTTCCATGGCTGTTTTTCCAGGCTCTGAAAGTCAGCACTGCTGCCTGGCCTCCTGGTTGCTGTGAGCATGGACAGGGACAAGTCAGGTGCGGATCCTGGAGGAACAGAGCCCTGCAGCACTTGCAGCCTGTCTGCCAAAGAATGCAGGAGAGGGACTTTTATCTCGTGTGTGTGTGTGTGTGTGTGTGTGTGTGCCTCAAACTTTACATGGAGTATAGTACTCATTTTTCTAAAATTTGTTCATAATCCTACTGATTTATAGGACTCCCTTATATTTTGGAAAATTAATCATCTATGCTGTGAATTATAGATATTTTCCAAACTTCAATTTCTAAAAAACTAGCTTTTGTAACAAAGAAGCAATTCATTTTGTTGTTTGCTGTCTTAATCTTTTCATTTCTAACTCATATTTCTTTTATTATTTGAAAGACTTTGTGCACTCCTGTATGTATTATGAATGCCATTGCCATTTTTCCAATCATCTTTATGATGTTATTATTCATTATTAAATTTTGCATGGGGGTTGGGGATTTAGCTCAGTGGCTTAAGTGTCTGCCTGGCAAGGGTGAGGTCATGAGTTCAGTCCCCAGTACTGCAAAAAAAAAAAAAAAGATTTTGCTTTATCTGGAATTCACTTGTTTAGATGGCTATTCAGCTGTACTAGCAATATTTATTATATACTTTCCCATTGATTTGAAATGTCATCTATACTCTAAAATTTTCTTATATACTATATTTTGGTCTTTTTCTGGACTTTATTTTAGTTCATGGATACATCTATTCATATGCCAGTACATACTATTATAATTAATCATTATGGCTTTAATATTTGGTATACTAGTTGTCTACTGTTACTGTTTTTTAAGAATTTTTTTGGCATTTCTTATTTGTAAGATATGTGTCTCAACTGTATATAATGGCACACGCCTGTAATCTTAGTGCTCAGAAGGCTGAGGCAGGAGGATTGCCAAGAGTTCAAAGCCAGCCTGGACACATAGTTAGTTCAAAGCTAGCCTGAACTACATAGTGAGATCCTGTCTCAAAAACATCACCAAAAAAGTGTTTCAGGAACTCAGTATTGTTGATTTTTTTTTTTTTTAACCCAGAGTGAAACTCAGGACCTTGTGCTGTTAGGCAGTCACTATGCAGAGTCTAGGTTTAAAAAAAAAAAAAAGATTCTTGCCATTGTAATTAAGAACATTTCAAGATTATTTTAGGAGGAATTTACAGTGTAATTATTTATTTATTTATTTATCTATCTATCGGTACTAGGGCTCGAACTCATGACTACACGCTTGCAAGGCAGGCACTTAGGCTGCTGAGCTAAATCCCCAGCCCCTACAATGTAATTTTTATCTAAGCACATGGCATGCCTTTATATCTGTTCAAGCAGTTTATGTCCCTTGGTAGACATTAAAAACATGTTTATGAGTATTTATATTGTTATTTTTTCTGTTGTAATTATAAATGGGAATTTGATATGGTTTTGTTTTTTGTGCACCACTATGCCCAGCCCTTCATTATATCTTACAACTAGTTGTTTTTTGTATACATGCTGGTTGTTGATTTTTACACGTCAGTACTTTTTTTTGTTGTTGTTGTTTTTTTTGTCTTTTTGAGACAGGGTTTCACTCTGTAGTGCAGGCTGACCTTGAACTTGCTTTGTGGCCAAGGCCAGCCTCAAACTGGAAACGATTTTCCTGCCTCAGACTCCTGAGTACTGAGATTACGGGTGTGTGCCACCATGCTTGGCTGGTAGTCTTTTTTGCTTTTGGGAGCATGTAATCCAGGGTTGCTCTACCACTGAGTTATATCCCCCTCCTCCTGTTTTTTGGTACTGGAAACTGAAGCTAGGGGCTTCACACTTGAGCTACACCTCTGGCTTTTTATGTGTGTGTGTGTGTGTGTGTGTGTGTGTGTGTGTGTGTTTTGCATCTGGGATCGAACTCATGACCTCATGGTTACCAGGGCAGGCCCTTAGCCAGCTGAACTAAACTCCAGAGCACACCCCTGACTTTTTAATCTTTTTAAAAATTATTATTAAATTTTGAGATGGAGCAGGGTCTCATTAAGCTTCCAAGTTGTCCAGATTGGACTCAAACTTGGAATCCTCTTGCCTCAGCCTCTCAGTGCTGGGATCATAGGCCCTGTGGTCTTTTTTGTTTTGTTTTGTTCTTACTTTTATGTTTTTCATTTTAAAAAGAAAAAAAAGTCAGAAAAGAAAAACAAAAGCAAAAGAGACAAACAACAACAAACTCAAAACAGTAACAATATAGGCTTTCAGAACAGAATGAAAGAAATTTAACAATGGTTGTTATGTTGCATATTGTTATCTTTTTTTTTTTTTAAGAAGGCATAGGCACTGTGATCTTGTGGAGCAATGCCTGGCCCTATTTATTTATTTATTTATTTTGGTACCAGGAATAGAACTCATGACCTCACATTTATCAGGCATGAACCACTGAGCTAAGGGACCCTAGCCCTATTTTGAGACAGGGTCTTGGTAAATTGCTAAGGCTGACCTTGAACTTGTGATCTTCCTGTGTCAGCCTCCCAGTAACTGATTACAGGTGGGCATCACAGAACCTTGCTTATACATTAGTTTTAATGTACAAGTGGACCCTTAATTTATGAACTCAATTTGTTCCTGAGGGCTGGCTGTAACTCATGTTGTTAACTAAGGCTCGGGCTTCTCTGCACAGCCTTCAGAGTCTCCTGTACTCGGGCGGATCTCAGGGTCCTTAGAGAGACACTGGCCCAAGATTTCTCAATTAACATCCTCCAGGAAAGGATGTTGTAATATTCCTTCCAGTATTTGTTAAGGGTTAAATCTGTATCTGAGACCATCTGGAACCATAAGCAGCCAGCATTCAGGTCATAACTCAAGACTTTGGTCATAAGTTAAAACTAAAATTCCGGTCACAACCTAAGTTGTTTGTATCAGGTGGGTTATAACTCAAGAATCTGAATTTCTTTAATTTTTGCAATAGATTTTCAGTGATTTGCTTTAGTTTTTCACCTATATAGTCTTATTGTTACCAAATTCTAGGATTCTATAGACTCTTTCAGGTCCTTGGTATCCCGAATAAAGAATTGGACAAGATATTCAGAGGGTGAGATTTTACATTTATTAAAGGTCACATAGAGGGCCAGGGGTTTGGCTCAGTGGCTTAAGCACCTGCCTGGCAAGTGCAAGGTCATGAGTTCAATCCCTGGTGCCAAAAAAAAAAAAAAAAAAAAAAAAAATCACATAGAAACCTACCCTGCAGAGTGAGAGGGAGCCACTGAGAGAGTTCACTGTGGCCATGAGGTTAGTGGTAGAGGTCTTTTGTCTGCCTTATTCTTGAGGTGGACATCAGATCTAGGCTGTTGAATGAAAAACCTGTTTCAGCCAGGTATGGTGGCACATACCTCTAATCCTAGCACTTGGCAGGAGGATCACTGAGAGTTTGAGGCCAGTGCTACATAGAGAGACCCTGTCTCAAAAAACAAACAAAAACAAAAACAAACAAAATAAAAACCAAACAAACAAAAAAACCAAAAACCTGTTTGATTTTGCATCAGAAGAACTGAAGATAGCACTTTCTGGTTGGTCTCCGGTGCAGGGCATGGTAACTGTTCTGTGCGTGTGTCCAGGATCTCTGTGATTGGCAGGTCCTGCATACTTGGCCTGATACTTGGCCACCACCTAATCTCCTGCCTCATTGTCATCTGTGAACAATGAAACATTCATCATTTTCTGTTATTTTAATTGCATTTTTTTCTTAGCAGATTGCATTGACTAGTATTTCTTTTTTTTTAAAACTTAAGAGAGTGTTTATTTCAAATTCAAACTATTTTTTAAGTTCAGCATAGCATGTGATTGAATTAATTTTTGAAACCAGAGCTTGATTGCATTCACTTCTCTACTCATTTGTTAAATAAGAAACAAGAAAAAATAAAATGGCATTCTGATGGTGCTACAAGGATTGTCAAACAGAGTATACTCAAAAAAGCAAAAGGGGATAGAAATGCAATATTAAGCAGATGGGACACCTCTCTGGGTTTGAGCCTAAGTTGAGTCAATATGGCAAAACGCACCAAGAAGGTTGGCATTTTTGGTAAATATGGGACCCGCTATGGTGCCTCCCTCCAGAAAATTGTGAAGAAAATTGAAATTAGCCAGCATGCCAAGTACACCTGCTCCTTCTGTGGCAAGACCAAGATGAAGAGATGGGCTCTAGGGATCTGGCACTGCAGTTCCTGCATGAAGACAGTGGCTGGTGGTGCCTGGACCTATAACACAGTCATAGTCAAGTTAGCCTTCAGAAGACTGAAGGAATTGAAAGACCAGTAGAAGCTCTGCTATTTGAGACATCCCTAGCCTACAATAAATGGGTTAATTTATGGAAAAAAAAAACAGATGGAACAGCATCATATGGGCATATATGAGATTTTTTTCCTAATCATAATCTTGTTAATTGACCCTAATATAGCATTGCAATATTGAGAAAGAGAAATCACCTGAAACATTCCAAATAAGAGATTAAAAGCAAATCTTGGTAAAGAATTTTCATCAAGAGTTTATACTTGCCAAGTGTTTTAGTTACTTTTCTCATTGCTGAGACAGAATACCCCACACTCAAGATTAAAGAAGCAAAGATTTATTTAGCTCACAGTTTGTAGAAGTTTCAGTCTGTAGTTGGCTCCAAGGCAGGTGGCATATGACAGAAAGGCAGCAGTTCATGACAGCAGAAGACAGTAGAAGCCACAGGAAAGGGAGAGGCAAGTCTCTTTCAGTCCCTTCTGTTTGTATCCAGATTATTGGTATTAGGGAAATGCCAGTCCAGTCTGCAGACTGATCCAGCAGTTACCCACCCCTAATCCCAGCACTCTTTTTTTTTTATTTTTTTAAATTTATTTTTTATTTTTTTATAGAAGGACTTCATCTCAATTTTTAATTAATTAATTAATTAATTTGTACCAGGGATCAAACTCACAACCTTGTGCTTGCCAGGCAGGTGCTTATGCCACTGAGCTAAATCCCTGACTCCCTAGCACTCTTAATCCCTGCATTGCACACTCTAGATTCAGCCACCTCCGAAAAAACTATGACTGCATGAGGGTTTGGGGTAACATCTAGATGTACATTATCACATCCAGTGTCCAGTTGAAGTTCTTTATGTGTATTGTTTCACTATATTTTACAACAACCCAATAGTTGCATATCATCATTAACACAATTTTACAAACTAGACAACTGAGAAAGAAAACAAACTACTTGGTGATTCTTTTAAAACCACAGACCTTGTTAAGTATCCAGGAAGTGTCTTAATCTTCTAGGACTAATATCTTTAGCTATTTCATCAGAATGAGAGTTAGGTGTCAATTCAAAACCAAATACCTAATTCTTTTTTTTTTTTTTTTTATTGTATCTTTGTCCTTGTGGGAATACTTGTGATGTCTAAATGAGATGTGATTTGGGAGCTGAAGTTGGTATTTCTTAGTTTGAGATCTTCAAAATCTTAACAAAAACTCTCTGTTTTGATTTTATGTGTCATCTTAATCTAGTCATGGAATGCCCAGTTAATCTGGTCAAACACTACTCTAGATGTGTTAGAATGGTATTTTCCCCCCTCTTCTTCAGCCTAATAGTATTTTTTGATGAGATTAACATTTGAATCAGCAGAGTGAGTGAGGAAGTTTACCCTACTTTTAATTTCAGTAGCCTTCTACCAGTCACTTGAATAGAACTAAAAGGCTAACCATTCTCTAAGAGGGAACTCCTCTGCCTGAGTGCTTGGGCTGGGACATTAGTCTTTTCCTGCCTTTGAAGTAGAGCTGAAAAGCCAGCTCTTCTTGAACTCTGAGTTTATGGCTGTTTGATTGAAACAAATACTCTCCAGAGGCCGTCCGGGGTTTCAACCCTCTAGACTAGAGTGAAACTGTATCTTTGGCTCATCACGAGATTCCAGCAAGCTGCCTGCAGCTCACGGGACCTTTCTCTATGACTGTGTGAGTTAATGCTGCTTTTTTGGGACGGTTGGAAGGGGGTACCAGGAACTGAACTCATGACGTTGCATTTGCTGGGCAGGTATTTTATGCCACTGAGTTATATCCCCAGCCCCTTGAACCAGTTCTTTTTTTAACAAATCACTTCTCTCTCTCACTCTTTCTCTTTCTCTCTTTCTCTTTCTCTTTTTCTCTTTTTCTTTGTCTCTCTCTCTCTCTCTGTCTGTCTCTGTCTCTGTCTGTCTCTCTCTCATTTATTTTCCAGAGAACTCTGATTAATGTATGAGAAAAATATTTTTCTCTTTTAATCTGTTAGTAAAGTGTATTAGTAAATATTTTAGTGACAAGCTATACTTGTGCTTCTGACATATTATTCTTTAATGTATTTGTAAGCCCTCGTCCTCTTCTTAGCTCCCTTTCCCCTGCCCCTTCTCTTCCTTCTTTTTCGTGGTACTAGGAATCCAAGGGTACTCTATCCCCATTTTTTTTTTTTTTGGAGACAAGGTTCTTTCTGTGTAGTTCAGGCTGGTCTTGAACTTACTCTGTAGCCCAAACTGGCCTCAAATTCTTAGTGATCTTCCTGTCTCAGCCTTCCAAGTATTGCTAGTGATTTGAGAAATATAAATAAAAACCACAGTGTGAAGTAATCTCATGTCCATTAGAATGGCTATACTACTTGTAAAATATCTTTTTTTTTTTTTTGTCTTTTTTGAGATAGGGTCTTGCTATGCAGTTCAGGCTGGCCTTGGGCTCGCTCACTTTGTAGCCCAGGCTGGTCTTGAACTTGCAAATGATTTTCCCACCTCAGCTCCCAAGTGCTGGGATTACAGGAGTGCACTACCACACCTGGCAAGCTGTTTTAAAAGAGAAACTTTTATGGTATATAAATTATTTACTAGTAAAGCTTTATTTTAAGAAATTACACTGATACTTTGTTCTGTAATAGGATTCCCAGTTTTACAGTTTTCACAATCTACACTGAATGATAGTTATCTCATGGATGATAAAGGCCATTTGAGTTATTTCAAGAGACTAGAGTAGTGGTCTCCAAGGATTTATTTTTTCCATCAGGTTTTCAAAGAAAGAGACTTTCTAAGAAGTCTCCTTTCAATTATACTTCCAAACAAAACAAGGACTAGTATAAAAAAGGAAGATCCTTTTGCTTTTTCCCAGTAGATTTTTTTTATGTCTTTTTTTTTGGTACTGGGGATTGAACTCATGACCTTGCACTTGCCAGGCAGGCGCTTGTGCCGCTGAGCTTTATCTCCAGCTCTAGTAGATGTATTTTTAATTTCAAACAGTTTGTTATCTACTGCTGCTGAATCAGTTTTCTACTTGTTGGAGGGGAAGAGTGGGAAAATTAAGACATTTAGTTTTACCTCCTTCTACCTCTTTATTTGTTTTTATTTCTATTTATTTGAGTCAGAATTTTGCTATATAGTTCAGGCTGGCCTTGGATTTGCTTATGTAGCTCTAGTTGATCTGGAACTCAGTGATCCTCCTACCTCAATCTCCTGAGTGCTGGGATTACAGGCCTGTACTACCACCCCTGGATTTATCTCCTCTCTTAATAAATGTACTCACATAGCACTTACACATGCCTCAGTTCGTCCTCAGATTCTCTAACATCCAAAACATTCCAGAAACATTTCTTAAAAACCATGTTCTTAGAAACAATGAATTCTATTCTTGATTTATAAAATGAAAAATGAAATATTACTAGTCAATGGAAAATATTTGAAGCTCAAAAATGGCTTTAATTGTAAACCCTATTGTACCTCTAAAAGTACATTCCTTCAACCCCCAAAGAATCATAAACTGCTTTCATCTTTTTTAATGCCTCTAAGGTTGGGGTTTCATAACCTCAGCACTCTTGACATTTTGAGCCAGATAATGTTTTGCTGTAGGGGAGCTGTCCTGTGCTTTAGGATATGGGGCGGCGTCCCTGACCTCTAAACCCTAATGCTAAGAGCACCATTCTGCTCAGTCAAGACAACCAGAAGCTTCTCCCAGCGTTGCCAGATGTTCTTTGGGAGGCAAAATTGCCCTGGATTGAAAAGCACTGCTCTCTAGACTAACAGTCTTCTTTCCCAGCAGAGAAAATTAAATTTTTCATTAACCTTACAAACATTTAAGCATCAGTTTAAATAAAACATGTATCAATTTTAGTAAAAGGAAATGCTGGACTTCTGTTGTGGGAAATACAAATTATACAGAATTTAAAGACTTTGAATTGCCCTTGATAGAAAAAGAAAGATGGGTTGATAACTTTACATTGAGGAGTGTGTATTTATGTTGCTTATTTATATTTCTTTAAAATAACTGAGTTTGGGATTTTAGGATCCCTGCTCATTCTTAAACATAAACCTTAATTATATTATCTGCTCACCTTTTCTTTTTGAGGCAGATTCTCACTATGTAGTTCAGGCTGGCTTTGAACTCACTATGTAGCACAGACTGATCTGGAACTTGCAGTGATCCTCCTGGCTCAGCCTCCTGAGTACTAGAATTACAGATGTAGACTGCCACCACATCTGGTTTATCTGTTCAGTTTTTTTTTTTTTTTTTTTTTTTGTGGTACTGGGAATTGAACTCATAACCTTGCGCTTGCCATGCAGGTGCTCACACCACTGAGCTAAATCCCCAGCCCACTTCCTGTTCAGTTTTTTGTACTGTTCATTTAGTTCTGAAGCCTGGTTCTATGAAAGTAACATATGTTATACTATATTTTTAAAATTTTTTTAATTTTAAAGAGAATAAAACAAAAGAGGACAGATCTAAGCAGATCAGAACAGTGTAAGCAACACAGCACTTCACAACAAGACAATTGGATATTAACAGTAGCTATCATAATGTCTCTTTCTTTCAAATAGTTGAGCTTAGCTTTACTGTTATACTATATTTATAAAAGATGAAAAACCATAACTAGCAAAGCCCTCATTATCTTCACTGTGTATTGTGTGGGTCACATAAATTATAATTAGTAAAATTTGTTTGCTTTTCTTGCCTGCCTGCCTGCCTGCCTGCCTGCCTGCCTGCCTGCCTGCCTGCCTGCCTGCCTGCCTGCCTTCCTTCCTTCCTTCCTTCCTTCCTTCCTTCCTTCCTTCCTTCCTTCCTTCTTTCTTTCTTTCTTTCTTTCTTTCTTTCTTTCTTTCTTTCTTTCTTTCTTTCTTTCTTCTTTCATCTTTTTTGAGACAGGGTCTCACTGTGCAGTTTAGGCTGGTCTTGAGCTCACTTTGTAGCCCAGGCTGGTCTCAAACTCGCAATGAACCTCCTGCCTCAGCCTCCTGAGTGCTGGGTTTCCTTTTGTTTTTTGCTTTTCTTTTTAAGGTACTGGTGATCAAACTCAGTCCTTTTTATTTTTTATTCTGAGACAAGGTCTTGCTCAGTTGCGCAGGCTGGTCTCGAATTTGGAGTCCTCTTGCCTCAGCCTTTTGAGTAATTGAGATTACAGATGTGTGCTACCATACCTGCCACAATTGATTTTCATATATTGACTTTGTATCCTATAGCTTTGCTAGACTCTTACTAGTTCTAGTAGCTTTTTGTGTATAAATGTTTTGGAATTTCTATGTATAGGATTGTGTTCTCTGATCAGTGTAAATCTGGATTGCATACATAATCTCCAAAGAATCAGTCTCCAAACACTGTTTGAAAATCAACTGGATTTCTTTGAAACCTCAGTTTTTTTGTTAACCAGGCTACACAGTCCTTAAAATGCAAAAAACAAAGGTATGGTTTCATGTTTTTAAACACAGTCCACAAAAACAAAGGTATGGTTGCTTGTTTTTAAACTCAGGATTCTAAAATACTTTCACTTTGGAGATATAGATTACATTTTAAAGGGAGTATTAGTTATGAAACCAATTCTGAGAGAGTGGTACTGTGAGTACCACTATTTGTTGACCAAAAAAACCTTTTTGTGATTTTTTTTTTTTTCCCTGAAATGAGATCTTGCTGAGTTGCCAGGCTGCCCTCAAACTCATGATTCTCACACCATAGCATACTGAGTAGTTGGGGAACAGAGCAACGCCTCTTTGTTTTACTGCTCATGGGAGATTTTTCTCCACTCCTTTCCCTGGGCTTTTATATTCTGAATTAAATGCCTGTATTATGTATCTTCCTAGAGATCCATGATTCTAGGCCAGGTGTGGTGGCACATGCCTATAATCCTAGCACTCAGGAGGCTGAGTCTGGAGGATCCCCAGGAGTTCGAGGCCAGCCTGGGTTACATAACCAAGTTCAAAGCCAGTTCTAGTTCGAGGCCAGTGTGGGCTGCGTAAGTTTGAGACCATATGTGGGTTTCACTTTGTAGCTCAGGCTGTCCTTGAACTTGTTATCCTCCTGCCTCAGCCTCCTGACTGCTGAGATTATAGGCATGCATCACCATGTCTGGCTTCCATGTTACTTTTGTCATATTCTCTTGAAATTATCACTTAGCTCTAAACTTCATGAAAACGTCAGCCATCTCTTAACTCTTGTTTCTCCAAATATAGCACCATGTGCAACATTTATTTATTCATTCAATATACTGTGTTGTGGTTCCTTTATTTTTATTTATTTTTTTGCAGCACTGGGGATTGAATCAGGGCCTTGTGCATGCTAGGAAGGTGCTGGAATTACAGGCATGTGCCACCATGCCCAGTTTAAATTTCTAATTTAGTTTAAATTCACATTTGCCATGTTAGTTAGAAATCAGTCTCACACACACACATACACACACACACAAAAGAAAAGAAATCAGTCACAGATCCTGCTTCTGCTCAAAAGGAGGAGTCTGATGAGAGTGTGAACACAGGAAGTGGGTAACATGAGGCTAACCTAGAGCCTGTTGCCATGAAGACTGCAGTGGGACCACAAAGGCCGAAGTCTCATGGGGTTGGTGATGGTGGTGCAGAATGGTCTTTCTGAGAAAGTGACGCATCTACAGAGAGCTAGAGGGTGAGCAGCAATGAGCCAGGCAAGGAGGTGCTCAAAGAGAACCTTGGTGGCAGAAGGCACAGTGTATTCAGAGGTCTGAGGTTACAGGTGTGTGGCATCATGCCCATCTTATTATTACTTTTTGTAGTGCTGAAGATTGAATGCAAGGCCTGTGCTTGGTAGGCAGGCACTGAATTATACTCCCAATCCATTATTGTTGTTGTTATTGGTTTTGAGACAGCATCTCACTGTGTAGTTCAATTGTTCTGGAACCT
The DNA here is from genome assembly GCA_004027455.1 of Hydrochoerus hydrochaeris. Classification (NCBI taxonomy): domain Eukaryota; kingdom Metazoa; phylum Chordata; class Mammalia; order Rodentia; family Hydrochaeridae; genus Hydrochoerus; species Hydrochoerus hydrochaeris. The sequence continues at coordinate 13,517 of PVLA01014820.1, forward strand.
ATGGTGATCCTCCTATCTCAACCTTCTCAGTGCTCAGATTTTAGAGACCAGCACTACTACACCCAGCTATAATAATTCTGGGAATTGAATCCAGAAAGTGGTAAGCTATATGTCCAGTGTTTTATTTTATTTTGAGGCAGGATTTTCCTATATTGCACAGGCTAGCCTTGAACTTACGATCTTCTTGCCTCAGCTTCCCAAGTACCTAGGATTATAGCATATACCATTGTGCCTTCCTTAATTTTTTTTTTTTTTTTGAGGCAGGTTCTCCATACGCAGTTCAGGCTGGCCTTGAGCTCACTTCATAGCCTAGACTGGTCTTGAACTTACAACGATCCTCCTGCCTCAGACTCTCAGTGCTGGAATTATAGGCAAGTGCCACCATGCCCAGCTCAAATTGTTTTTTATATCGTTACTTTTTTTCTCTTTCAGTTTGGTTTTGTTTTGATTTTTGTCTTTTTGAGGCAGGTTTTCACTATACAGTTCAGGCTGGCCTTGAGCTCACTTTGTAGCCCAGGCTGATCTCAGACTTGTAAAGATCCTTCTGCCCCCCCAACCCACGCAAGTTCTGGGATTACAGATGTGCACCACCATGCCTGGCTCTTTCAGTTTTATATGACAGTTCAAATGTGATTTTAGATCAACCCATTATTTTTTAGATATGATTTTATTTTGATGGTTATGTGAAGTCAGATGCTTTGGTTTCTTACTGTTGCCATATTTTTTCATAGCATAATTGACCCTTCCTTCGTGCCTCTGTATTTTATAGTCTTTTATCAGAACATGGACACATTTTTAAAATAGCATTTGTTTATACCATTTTGTTTATGACATTTTGTATCTTTTTCTGTTAGGTGAAAACTTTTGCTGGGCTTGGTGGCCCATGGCTGTAATTTCAGTCCTGGATGCAGTCCCCAATACTGCAAACAAACAAGAAGCCACTTTTCTAAGTTTTAAGAAATGGGATATTTCTGTGTTGCCAAAGCTACTGTGAATTCCTAGGTTAAAGCTATTCTTTTATCTCAGCCTTCTGTGTAGCTGAAATATGGTCACATATCATCACACCTAGCAAAACTGTCTCTTATATTTGCGTCTTCAATACCTAGAACAGACTGCCACGTAGAGAACACTAAGCATTTGTCACATGAGGGAAAATTGTTTATGTATTATATATGTGAGCGTGTGTGTATGTGTGTGTGTGTAAAGTACAGAAATACATTGTGAGGCAACATAGCAATGAGTCTGGAACAGACCAAATTGGTTTGAATCTTAGCTACTTCTTGTAAACTCTCTAACCTTGGACAAGTGACTTGATTTTCTCATCTACAAAATGAAGCTTGTAGTAGTAATATCTATTGTCGGAATTGTTTAGAAGATATGATGAGGTACTGTATGTAAAGCGCTTGGAATAATGACCATATATATGATGCACACATTTAGGGATTAGTTATTTCTATTATGTAGGCAGCTAAGGTCTGTTGAGTTCTTTTTTTGTGTTAGGTACTATGTTAAGAACTTGTATGTATTATTTTTTGTATTTTTTTTTTTTTAAGAAAGGAGAGGTTTATTCAGGTCACAGTTTGTAAAAGTTTCAATCCATAATCAGTTGGCACCAATACAGGTGGCATTGCACTGGGGCAACACTTAAAGGCAGCAGAAGACAGCAAAGCAACAAGAGGAAGAAGGGAGAGAACAAGCTTCTTTTCCTCCCTTATGTTGTAAGCAGGCTACCACTCCCAGTACTGGGTAGGTGCAGCACTCACACCACCTCTGTGCCTTCCTCTTGCACAGGCTGAGGATGTTTATAAAGTAAGGATCATGGCTCCCTGCTGAGTCTCTTAGTTAAACTTCTAAATTTCTCAAGTTGACACAATGTATCAACCACAATAATTCACCCCTTGTCAATTTGACAACCAGACACATTTCTTTAAATCACTCTCCAGATACAAACACATGCTTATAATTATGGCTAACATGTTATAACTATCCTACATATAAGCAGAAACATACTAATTCCCTTACCAGAATAGGTGAGTTTTCCTTGGGTGGTGCTTATTCTTATCATATTACAACTTGAACATTATAATACAGGTTTAACAATTCTTAAGAACCGGTATTAAGTCTATCAACATTGTTACATTAGAACTATAATGTTCTTCTCCTGGCCCCCCAAAGACTCATATACATCCCTTTATGCAAAAGGCATTTAGTCCATCTGCAAAAGTTGCCCAAGTCCTAACAGTTTTAGCATTGCAGAAAAGTCCCAAGACTCTTGTGAGATTTAAGGCAACTCTTAGCTGCAAGCCCTTGTACAAATGAAGTTAAACACTTCCAACATGCAATGGCATAAGATAAACATTTTTATTCCAAAAATTACAAATGGGGATACAATGGATTGGGACCAAAGTGAGTCTAAAATCCAGCAGGGCAAACATTAATCTTGTAGTGTTCCATGTCCAGCCATCTGAGGCCATCTGTGGCAAATTGTGAGCTCCAAAGGGCTTCAGTGACTCTACCCCATGGCACTTCTGGTGGTTACAGCTTCCATAGTTTATCTCTTAGACATACTTTGCTCTCTCCTTGCAGCTTTCTTTAGATGATCCACATTCTTGGCTTTTCCAGACTTCTGAGGTTCCCACTGTACCTTTATTTTCACGATCATAGGTTCACATACTGCCCTCTCAGGAGCACACTGCCTTGCCTCCCAGGGCTTGTGAAATTGGGTTGGAAGCTTTTTTAACCTTAGAACTCTTGCATTCTGCATACACTTAAAACCAGCACCATATAGATGATGCCAAGGTCTGCTGCCAGCTGGATCAGTAGCCAGGCTTTCCTCTTTGTATAATATTTATAACAATCCTGTCAATCTTTTTTTTTTTTTTTCCTGCTGGGAATTGAACTCAGGACTTTTCGCTTGCCAGGCAGGATCTATGCCACTGAACTAAATCCCTGGCCTGCAATTCTGTAAATCTTTATACTTCTATTTTATAAATGGGTAAACTGAAGTTCAAAGATGTGTGGTTAGTAGCCATTATTCATCTTCTGTTATTTGATTCAGAATGCCTTGTAATACTTTCATTCTCTTAAGTGGTTTTATTCTGTTTTGTTATGTTTGATATTATTGTGTGTGAAGCTATGCTCAACTATTTCAAAGAAAGAGACATTATGGTAGCTACTGTTAATATCCAATTGTCTTGTTGTAAAGTGCTGTGTTGCTTACGTTGTTCTGTTCTGATCTGCTTTGATCTGTCCTCTTTTGTTTTATTCTTTTAAAAAAACAAAAACAAAGATGTGTGGTATCTTGCCAAATATACTGCAGTGAGTAAAGATGGTACAGTCAGGGTTTTAATTTCTAACTACCTAATCATCCAGTTTATTTCATTATATGAGAAGGAAATATACTGTTTTATTAATTTTTTATCTAACTAATTTTTATTTGCTTATGCTGTATGTGGAATACAATTTATTATATACTGTCACAGAGTTTCTCTGATTTGTTTTATATTGTTATGTACCAAATTAATTATAAGATAGAGGCTGAAGTTCTCATTTTTTCTCTTGTTACATATTTTTGAACCAGTAACATGTCTGGAACTGCCACACTATGAGAAACAACAAATTTATAACCTAAAAGTACCCAATAGGATAGGCGCGGTGGTGCACAGCAGTAATCCCAGCTACTTGGGAGGCTGAGGTGGAGGGATTTCAGATTTGAGGCCCAGGCAACTTAGTGAGATCCTTTCTTAAAATTAAAAAAACAGGAAATGCGAGTTAGCGACAGCGCCTCTGATTTGAGTGCGTACACGCGCGCGCGCGCTCACACACACACACACACACACACACACACAGCACCTGATATTTGCCATCTGCTTGGTACTGAAAAATTGATTTATTCATGTTCATGGTTACACATTTTTTTTTTTAGTAGCCACGCAATTTGTCATGCAAGCTCTAAATCTGTAGTAGTATCAACAGTTGTGGTTTAAAGATAGTAAGGGGAACATTTTATCAAGTAAATGTTATTTTGTACCAGGATATTTTGTTTTTTGTGCTTGGGAAGGGGAAGGGGAAAGTTTTATGTTTTTTGGTAGCATCTGAAATTTAGATGCTGAGTTTCCAAATGCCAGTGCTGTTGCAATGGCCGTAGTGACTCAATTATACCAAAACTTGATAATAATGTGTTTTAAAACTTATTTTATTATTTGTTTTTATTTTTCCCCAACAAGGTCTTTCTATATGGTCTATGCTGGCCTTAAACTCATTACTTTACTCAGACTGGCCTTGAACTTGCAAGCTTTGTGCCTCAGCCTCCTGAGTGATGGAATTGCAGGTGTGTGCCACCATGCTGGTTCTTTTTTTTTTTTTTGGACATAGATTTCCTTATGTTGGTCAGGTTGGACTCAAGGCCAGGCGTGGTAGCACATGCCCGTAATTCCAGCATTCAGAAGGCAGAGGCAGGAAGATTGCTGCAAGTTTGAGGCCAGTGTGGACTACATAGTGAATTCAAGGCCAGCCTACACTACACTAATTATTGTCCTCAAAAAACAATAAGTAAGTAAATAAATAAGTTGTTGGATTCAAGCAATCCTCCAGCCTCAGCCTCCTAAGTACCTGGGACTAAAGACATGCACCACCATACTTACTATAATCAGTATTTTATTTATTTATTTATTTATTTATTTATTTATTTATTTTTATGATTTTTATTGTTGTTACTATTTGGGTGGTTTTTTTGTTGTTGTTGTTTGTTTTTTTTTTGAGACAGTCTCTCCATGCTGTTCAGGCTGACCTTGAGCTCACTTTGAAGCCCAGGCTAGTCTTGAACTTGCAATGATCCTTCTGTTTTAGCCTCCTGAGTACTGGGATTACAGGCATGTGCCACCATGCCTGGCTGCTATTTTGGGTTTTTTGAGACAGAGTCACACTATTTAGTTCAGGATAATCTGAACTTCACTATATAGCTGAGGCTGGCCTTGAACTTCTGTGCCCATCTCCCAAATTCTGGAATTAAAGATGTGCATCACCGTGCTGGCAAATTATTTTTAAACCTTCCAAGCTGTAACTTGTTAAATTTTCCAAGAAAATGAATACTCCCACTCCTCTTTTTAGTCCTGGAGATTGCACCCAGGGCTTTCACATTGAGCTGTATCCCCAGTCCTTTTTGTATTTCTTATTTTCAGATCGGATTTCTCCAGGTCATTAAGTTGGTGAATTTGAGATCCCCCTGCTTTAGCATCCCAGGATGCTGGGATTATAGGCATGCATTACTGCATATGGTTTCTTTTCTCTTTTAAATGTGATTGGTATTGCAGTCTAAGTCTACAAATACTCAAGGACTTTTTTCAAACTGTTTGTTACATGGTTGTGTCTGTGCTTCTCTATGCCTCTCTGAGTGCTTCTCTCTGCACTGTGTGTGGTACCAGTCAGCAGGACACATTGCTCTAGTAGCCATGATGGCAGGGTAAGCCTTGCTGTATTGGAGGTATATTTAGAAAGCAGCTTTTGTAAGTGGACTGAGCATTGGCACTAAGAGTGATGTGAGGAGTAGATGTTTCACCTGAGGGCAGAGGTTAGGAGAAAATACCAGTCTCCAGGTTTGTTCTCCCTGAGATGGCAGGCTACACTAAAGCTGTCTGGAGGGCAAAGCAATTGATGAGTTCAGGAAGTGATCAGAAGCATCCCTATCCCACAAAACATCTATGAGCAACATTAGTATATGTCTGCTTGTTTCTTTCCTCTTAGCTGGTTAGCTGTTTCAGTGTTGATTTGCTGCAGAATTAAAGTAACCTTCAAAATCAAGAATGGGGCTAAGGAGACACAAAATGTAGAGAAAGATCTTAGTTGTACAGTACTGGGGTTATGGCAGGGAACACAGCTCAGTGGCACAGTGCTGGCCTGGCAAGTTGTTGTGAGTTCAATTCCTGGCACCAAAAACCAAAACAAAACAAAGAAACAAAAATGCCAAAAAAAAAAAATGGGGTTTTGTTGACATAAATGCAGTCTATATGAATCGAGCGCATTTTCAACCATCAAAATGAAAATATGTTATATGTGAGAAAGTCATCAAAAAGAGAAAAGGCATGGAAATCTAGAGCAACAGGGTTGAATTTAGAAAGTTTTTTTGGGGAAGGCAAGAAGAAGAAGAAAGAAAAGAAAACACATGTGAGACAAGCAAAAGTCAGAATAAGAATGACTGAGCTGTGGCCAAATCCTTCATGAAGTCCAAGGGACTGACGTTGTGTATTGCAAGGATTTGTAGAAGAGAAGTAAGAAGGAAAAAGAGCTTATCACCTCACTGGCCACTACTCTTTTTAAAAAAGATTAGCATCGGAAAGCCTGGGAGGAAGAGGTTAGTAACAGTCCAATTCTTAGGGTTCTCCACATTAGAAATAGTCTTCGTTGCATATTAGTTTCTTTTCTTTTTTTTGGTACTGGGGATTGAACTCACAACCTTGCACTTGCCAGGCAGGTGCTTATGCCACTGAGCATCTCTGGCCCTGTTGCATATTCTTAATACTTCTTAGAGCTGCTTCTTGATAAATTTCCCATTGTTTTTCCTGTCGCATTTAATTAATTAATAATTTATTTTCTTGAGACAGGGTCTCACTGTGTAGTCTAGGTTGGCATTGAACTCACTATGTTGCCCAAGCTGACCTCAAAATCACAGTGATCCTCCTGCCTTAGCCTCCGAAATGCTAGGATTAGAGAGAGGGGTGCGCTACCACACCTGGCCATTAATTTGGTTTTGCAATCTCTACTGGGGAGGTTCACTGTCTGGGGTATGTGAATTGATACATTTAAAATGAGACCTCCCATATATGTGTCACACATATACTTAAGGTTCGCACACAAAGTGTGCAACTGTAGCTTTTGGTTATATGAAGTGTATCTCACATTTGCTCCAGAGCTAATGCAGAAAACTGGGCTACTAATTAGTAAGAAAGAATTTTAGGCACCTCTTGTGGGTGAGCTCAGCAGTAGCTGATATCAAGGGAAAATCCATCTGGCAGCAGGTTTTACTGTGCATATATTGTGTAGAATCATCTCCAAGCCCCTTCACCATGTAGATTGGAAGCAACCAAGTTGTATAGGAAGCTTGGATTCACTCAGTGCCTGTAAAGTTTTTCTATAAAATGACATGTGTAGAGACATGTGAAAGATTATTACAAAAAGCTGCATCTAGAATGAATTGTTTTGCAGTGAGGAGACTCAGAGAGTTAGTTCATTCCCTTTGTAATCTCAAAGAACTGTGCCCATACCTGTATTATATTGCAGCATGTAATAAGCAATCAATTATTTGCTTTCATCAATTCTAGTTAATAATGCTTATTAGGTGTAGGATATTGAGCTAGGTGCTAGGGATGGAGAAATAAGATAAAATCCTATCCTGACAGAGTCCCTTTCCTGGGATAGATGACAGGAGAGAGATTAAAAATGCAGTATCTGTTAAAACAGAGCATTTAGTAAAGGCTCCAAATTGTTCAATACACAGCTTCTAAGTGTGTGAAAAATAGGCATAGGGTGCCAGGGAATACAAGACTGGGTGCCAATGCAAATCTTGTTTGAAAAGGTCAGCAGAGGCTTTCTGGAAGTCAGCCTGAGTTTTCTTGCAGGATAAAGAACTCATCAGGCAGAACAAGCAGGGAAAGGGCATTCCTAGCAGGTGTAACACATGGGCAGAGATATAGAGGAACAATACAGAATACTCTAGGAATGGTGAGAGACGGGATTTGCGTCATGCCTGGAGGGTGCATATGAAAGGTTGACAGGTCTGTCATCAGTTTAGAATGGTGGATGAGGACCAGAAGGTAGAAAAGTTTTTCTTGATCAGAGTCATTTATAGTTATCCAGGTGTGGTGTCATATGCCTGTAATCCTAGCACATGGGAGGCTGAAGCAGAAAGATTGCAATGATACTGAGGCCAACCTGGGCCTACGTAGTGAGTTCAAGCCCTGGCTGAAATACATAGTGAGACCCTGTCTCAAAAAAACAAGTCATTTAGAATTATAGCTGTTTATGAATTTTTCACTGAATAATTAGCTTTTAGTTTTGAGCCTCTGTTAATAATTTGTTTTCCGTTTGTTTCTACATCGTTTTGATTTTATCTTTATTAGCACTTTCTTAGGTTTGTTCTTTTTCTAGTATCTATGGTTATCCTTTAATCTCTATCCCCCTTTTTTTGAGGCAGAGTTTTGCTGGGTAGTTCAGTCAGTCCTTAAAGTCACTTTCTAGCTCAGGGTAACCTTGTACTCATGGTGATCCTTCTGCCTCAGCATCTTGAGTGCTGGGATTACAGGTGGTATGCCACCATGCCTAGCTCAATCCATTTGTTTTTAGTTTTTTGCAACTGGTCGGTATTGTATTTGGCACTGCCTTACAGACAGTTGAATACAGAGCCTTATTCAAATAAGGGATTAATTTTTGTTATGAGATCTTGGCAGGGGAAAACCCAGTTGCTTAAAGAAGCCATCCACAATCCAAGCTTCAGCTAGCTAGGCTTTGGTAACAACTGACCTTTTTTTTTTTAAGATAGGGTCTTGCTATATAGTTTAGGCTGGTATTGAACTTACTGTGTAACCTAGGCTAGACTCAAATTCACTGTATCCTTCTGCCATCGTCTTCTGAGTGCTGGGATTATGGGTGTGCACCAGCATGCCCAACACAACTCACTCTTGAGAGAGAAATAACTCAGGGAGGGCTGGAGATTTAGCTCAGTGGCATAAGCATCTGCCTGGCAAGCACAAGATTGTTTGATTCCTGGTACAAAAAAACCAAACAAGACAAAAACCTAAGGGAATCCCTAAGAACTACTGCTGGAATTCCTTTATAATCCGTGCCCCTCGATGGACTGAGTACCTCCTGTTAGGTCACATTTCATAAAAACTGCATGCTATTGCCTGATGGTACACTGTCTGATGATTTTGAGCTCTTTTTGACTAAGACATCTGATGACCAGGTAAATGTAACTTTTATTTTAAAGTGAAAAAAGGGAAAAGAAACTTTCACTTAAAGTAAAAAAAGAAAAGGGAAAAGGTGGAAAAAAAGACAAACATAAGAAAAGTAAAGATACATCTCACATATAGGACAGGCCACACAGAAATAGGAAGACAGCAAAACAGGAAGATGGCAGTGGTGGCCACCATCTTTTATATCCGGTCAGATCTGGTCTCGTTGGAAGGTGTTCAGTCCATGCATTCTGGCTGTGATTACCAGGTCACTTCCTGTTGGTCAGCTGTAATTGACAAATTTTTTAACCACCTTGCCATGCCCTAATCTCCTGCCTCAATACTACCATGCTGGTATTACCATGTAATACCAGCTCTGTGGGAACGTGAGCCAGGAGGATCACAAATTCCAGCCCAACGTGGTCAGTTTAGCAATTTAACATGACCCTATCTCATGTAGGAAATGTGGGGGTAAGGTAGGCTAAGATGTAGCTCAGTGTGGGGAAAAAACCCTACCATCTCTCTTATCACCAATCTGAGGATTAAGCCCCCAACAAACCACACCTGAATCATAGCACAAGCTCATTTCTCCTGATGTAAATATCACATCTTTGCTTAGGCTAGGCTGTAAAAAGGAAAAAGGAAAAAAACAAATTTATCAGGAAAATACTGTGAGTCTCAGGACCAGCATATGGCAATTTCTACTTGGATCTTGTCTTACTAGGACTAGGACTTTCCTGGTCTCTCCTAGCCTCAGGGAAGATTACAACATTGTTCAGTTTTAAACTGGGCACCTTGCCATTAATTATAGAGTTTGATCTGTGAAAGGAAAATAGGTATTGGGTTAATATTTTCCACTGTGTGTTTTTAAAAATAGATGGACTTAGGGCCATAAACCACCTCTCAAGTATCATATTAGCTGTCACTAATGTTTTGGTGTATATACTTTTGCCATTCACCTCTAAATATTTTGTAATTTTTGTGGTGATTATTTAAAGCCCCTGTGTTTTTGTTTTTATTATTTTCCAGATGAGTTCTTGCTATGTTGTCTGAGCAAGCCTCAAACTTCTGACTCAAGCTGTCCTCCTGCTGCACCTCCCAGAGCAGCAAGTCCCTCACACATGTACCATCCTGCCTGTCTACTGCTAGGCATGTAATCCCAGCATTTGGGAGGCTGAGGCAGGAGGATTGCCACAAGTTTGAGGCCAGCCTGGGCTGCATAGTGATTTCAAGGCCAGCCTGAAGTACTAGCAAGACCCTGTCTCAAAAACACAAAAACCAACAAAACAAAAAATAAATAAAATATTCCATATCCTTATTCATTCCTTGTCTTCTAGAGTTGTAGTTTTTCTTTTCTTTTCTTTTCTTTTCTTTTCTTTCTTTCTTTCTTTTTGCTTTTAGTTTCTCAAGTGATACAAAGTATCTCATAACGATCATGGATTTGTTAAATATGCCTTCCTTTATCAGTTTTGTTTTATGTGTTATGAGGCTATGTTGTTAGATACACACAAGATCATTATGCTTTAATAGTAACTATCATGCCACACAGTGCTTTTTTCCTTAGATTGTTTGGTCTCAACTCTGTCAGGCCTAATATTCTTTGCATTATCTAGGTTCAGAATCTGATTCTGTAATTTACTAGGTGTATGATTTTGAGAAAGCCATGTAAGTGGCCCACCCTCCATGTAATAGGGTGCACTTTTTTTCCCTACATTTACTTGGGCCAAACTTGCTCTGTACAGTCTGTTTCTTTTCCTACGTTTAGTAAAACTTTGCTTCCATTAAAAAAGAGAGAAAGCCATTTAGTCTCTGCCTCAATCTCCACAGCTATAAAATGAAGGTATTACTAATACCTACCTCACTAAGTTCTTTTGAGGATTAAATGAATTAACAGTCCAGGCATGGTGATACATACTTATGATCCCAAGACTTCAAGAGGCTGAGCCCGAAGAATTGCAAGTTTGAGCTCAACTTAGAGAATTTAGTAACTTGGCTAGATCCTGTCTCAAAATAAAAAATAGTTAGGAATGTGCTTCAGTTTGATGCCCCTGGATTCAATCCTCAGCCTCCAACCACCACTACCACCACCACCACCACCACCACCACCACCACCACCAGCACAAATAAATAAATAAATAAATAAATAAATAAATAAAATACATAAAACAGTTATACAGCAAAACCAGTGACAGGTACTATAGATGTTAGCTATATTTTTGCCATTTAATAACATTCATTTGTTTTTTGAGACAGGGTCTCCCTATATAGTTCACCATGTAGCCGAGGCTGGCCTCAAACTCAAGGTGATTCTCCTGCCTCAGCCTTTAGTGCTGGGAGGTGTGCATGACCATGCCTGGCTATTTTAAACATACTTGTAATTTAGTATTGCTTATAATTTAAACAAATGAACATGATAGCCTGACTAAATAGTAAAGAAAAACAAAAGTCAGTCAGTTAGTGTAGTTGGTGTAGTTTTTCACTACACTAAAGTTAGTATAGATTTTCATATTCAAAATTTGCAGTATGAGTATTTTAATAAGACATACTGAAATAATCAGTGGATTTGAACCTTTTAGGGATGAGTGCCCAAACTGAAAACAAAAATCCACTTATTTATTACAAAGTACCAACACTGCAATTAAACCTAAATACTGAGGTTTTAAATTAGAGAAAGTAACTGTTACCCAACACTCGGCTGCTGGGGTGACTTGGCTTGTGTGCTGACAAAGAGGGATCTGTGTCCCCGCTGTTGCATATGTATCATAGATTCACCACCAGTGACATAGAACCTTTGAACTGAGCTGTATCCCCAGCACTTAAAAGGAGGGAGAAAAGGGTTTTTTTGAGATGGTCACACTATGTAGCTCAGGCTGGCCTTGAACCATTTTGAGACACTGTCTTGCTAAATTGCCTAGGCTAGCCTTGAATTTATTATAGTCCTCCTACCTCAGCTTCCTGAGTGTGGGGAGCACAGGCATGTGCCGTGACATCTGGCCAAGACCCCTTCTTATAAATGACTCAGTTGAGCCAGGCGTGGTGGCGCATGCCTGTACTATTAGCACTTGGTCTCCCAGGCAGGAGAATTGCTGCAAGTTCAAGACCATCCTGGCCTGTGTAGCGAGACCTGCATCTTTAAAAAAACAAAAACAAAAACAAAACACAGTTGGATGAGAACTGAGTCCTGTTTCGCCATGAGGTCACCACTGAACCTAACCATTGAATTAGGATGCATCCAGAATTATAGAAAGAATTAAGTTTGTGAACCGAGTTACACTGTGTGTTTAGATTTAAAAAAAGACAGTAAGAAGCCAGTTAAGTACAAGGAAGGAAAATTAAAGAGCAAAGATGCTAGTACACATTAGAATAAATGTAATAGCAAGCTAGTCTTATTTGTATGTGATAAGAGTGAAGTATCCTCAGTTATAACATGGCTAGTTTGCCAAGAAAAATTACACTGACAAAAAAGAGAAAATGTGGCTATGATATATCTTTGACAAGTTTATCAGCATTTCTTTGTAAAATGTTCACTTAACCTTGAAAATTTCATTGTTTCGTTATGGGAAAGAAGTTGACAGAGTAAATATATTGATAACTTGCTTTGCAGGCAAAGCAAGAATACACTATATTTGATGCTTTGAAATACAGACTAAATTACTCAATATAAAAGCTACAAATGAATTCTGATACAGGTTGTCTTGTATTGAAATTCTTTTGCCAGGAGCAGTATTTTCATTGGTAGCATAATTTTCTGAAATGTTGACCAACTATTAATGATGTTCTGAACAAAAAAAATGAAACAAAACAAAATATTTTGTCCTCAATTTGTAAGGTAGTTGCATTCCTGGGAAATTCAGGATATATTAAAACTGTGCAAATGGATTTGTTTTTATGTAAAATAGAGTTGGAATTCAAGTTAGGTGGTTATAAATATGTTTTTCATTTACTTAAATGTCTGGCAAGACATTTGCATTTCATTTAGTGTATGGAACAGTGCTTTTCTATGCAAGACTGTCCTGTACCTTGTGGGACTGCTAGCATCTCCTTGCACCAGTCATTGTGAGATGCAAAATATTTCACCTGAAAACTTCTGAAACAACCAAATGAGTTGTTAAAACCTCATTGAAAACCACTGAGCTAAACTCTATCTTGCTTAATATTAATGTTGCTATAATAGCTTTGTCTTAGCACTGTGACTACTTAAGTAGAAGTCTGAGCCATTGATTTATTTTATTTTTTATTTTTTTTCACTAATTTAATGCTTTGGTTAACTGCATGATTCATTGCTTTGTGACAGCTTTTACACTGTTATCTTTATAGTTATTTAATTCTATTTCTCTTAGCTGACCAAGGATTTTTGCTTCCACCTTTCTATAGCAACAGCTTCCTAGCCAGGTGTAGTGGTGCATACCTGTAATCCCAGTACTCTGGGAGGTTGAGGCGGGAGGAGCACAAATTTGAGCCCAGCCTGGCAATTTAGCAATTTAGCAAGACCCTGTCTCAGATAAATAAATAAATAAATAAATAAATAAATAAAGACTGAGGGTATAGTGTAATTAGCAACTACTAAATGGTAGGCATTGTACCAGAGAAGAGATTCTGAACTTGTTGGTGTTTTTTGTTTTTGTTTTGTTTTTTTTTGAGACAGTCTTGCTATGTAGTTCAGGCTGGCCTCAAACTCACAGCAGTCCTTCTGTGTCAGCCTCCTGTGCTAGGATTACAGGTGTGTGCCACTGTGCCCCACTCTCAACTTATTTTTTTTTCATAATTTCTTTCTTTTCTCCCTCTTCTCCTTATCTGTTCTTACCTTTTCCTGTTCTTTTTTGTCCTTCTCATCTGCTTCTTCCCTTCTCCTTTTCCCCCCTCCCCACAACCCAAGCCCTCGTTCAGGCTGGGGAAGCTCCACCATGACTTACATCTCCAGCCAATATAGTTTTGTTACATTTATTTAGTTTTAGTTGTACTAAAATATACATAACATAAAATGTACCATCTTAACAATTTTGGGTGCACAATTATTGGAGCTAAATATATTCACATTGTTGTATAAGCAACTTTCAAACACTGTTCATATGTAAAACTAAACTCGTAAAACAGCTCCCCATTCCATGGTAACCAGCATTCTAGTTCTCATCTCTATAATTTTTACTGTGTGATATATGTGGAATTACATGGTCTTCCTCCTTCTTTCACATGCTTCTTTCACTCAGCATGTTCTTAAAGTTCATCCATGTGTCAGAATGTTCTGCCTTTTAAATGCTGAATAACATTGTGTTTAAATATTATTTAATAATAATACCATGTTTTCTTCATTTGTCTGTCAGTGACTTTTGCTGTCATGCATAATGCTGCTATAAACATAGATCTTTTACAATTTTTTTCTATATATCCTTCCCCATACCTTTGCTAACAAATTCAGAAAAAAAAAAAGGTATCCTTCCCCTCAAGAACACATATGGGTAAATAAATGATTCTGTGGTGTATAGAAGATATGTTAGCAGTATTAAGCAGTTGTTGTTCCATTGTTTCCATGGTGCTCAAGAGATATGTCAGGCCCCTAGCACAAGAAAGGAAAGATGGCTGCAGCTGAGCTCTTGGGTCTCATGGTGCTTTTTAGCCCAGTGAGAAGATATTTATTTATATATATATATATATATATATATATATATATATATATATATATATAGAGAGAGAGAGAGAGAGAGAGAGAGAGAGAGAGAGAGAAAGGTAAGCAAAATTCAGCAGGGGTGAGGGTGGGGCTGCAGAGAAGGTTGGTTATTTATTTATTTATGTATTGGTACCTGGGATCAAATTTATGACCTCACACTTGCCAGGCAGTGGCTTAAGCCACTGAGCTAAATTACCGGCCAAGGAAAGAAATATTTTATGGAGATAAAAGAAAATAGAATGAGTCTAGCAGATATAGGTCAGTGGCACAGTGCCTGCCTGGCAAGTGCAAGGTCCTGAGTTTGATTGCCGGAACCAGGAAGAAGAAGAGG
>PVLA01014821.1:0-28443 GCA_004027455.1 Hydrochoerus hydrochaeris
CGGAAGGCGGCAGCGGCCGCAGCTCGTCTTAATCGGCTGAAGAAGAAGGAATACGTGATGGGCCTGGAGAGTCGGGTTCGAGGTCTGGCAGCCGAGAACCAGGAGCTGCGGGCCGAGAATCGGGAGCTGGGCAGGCGCGTCCAGGCATTGCAGGAGGAGAGTCGCTATCTACGGGCAGTCCTAGCCAACGAGACTGGACTGGCTCGCCTGCTGAGCCGGCTGAGCGGCGTGGGACTGCGGCTGACCACCTCGCTCTTCAGAGACTCGCCCGCCGGTGACCATGACTACGCCCTGCCTGTAGGAAAGCAGCAGCAGGACCTGCTGGAAGAGGACGAGTCGGCAGGAGGAGTGTGTCTTCATGTGGACAAGGATAAGGTGTCGGTGGAGTTCTGCTCGGCATGCGCTCGGAAGGCGTCGTCGTCTCTTAAAATGTAGGGTCAAGTAATCTGCTCTTTATCCGCGTTTACCCCTTTCAGCTCCCTAACACCATGTAAAACACTTTAGTGGGACATCTTCACTGGACACATTTCAGAGGAGGAAAAAAGTAATATTGAATCTTTAAGTGTTTAGCTAAAAGCATGAATGTGACAACTGTAACCAGCTCCTAATGATAACCTGTGACTATTAAATCTCTCTGACAGTTTCTTTTTTAGGTGATTTCCTTCCTGCCAGGCTCCGTTGTAGGGGTTACAGAACAGTCGTTCCCGCCTCACAACCTGGTAAGGATCCATCTCTTCCCGTAACGCTCATGCTCTGCTGCTTAGTCTACTTTAATGGGCAACATCTCAATTTGTGTGTGTGTGTGATTTTTTTTTTCTTTTTTGAAAGGTGGGAGGGGAATCTTAATTTGGGCCCTGTCCACCCTGGAAACAGACTTGTGCTGGTCAATAATGTATTTAAGATGCTGCTTCTGGTTGAAATAGCTGTTAATGTGTCCCCTTGTTCAGACTTGCGTGTACCTAGCTCTTCTGTACCCAGTGTGGACATGGCCTTGGATGACATCGGTTCCAACTGTACACTGAAACCTGCTTATAGCCATACAGTTTGGAGACAGTGAAACAGGTGAAGTTGAATGGAAGTTCCGAGTTGTACAAGATGCAAATTGGAATTCCAATTTTAGAGCAACTTTTCAGAGGTTGACAATGAGTATTTGAGAAATGCAAAATGTAACAGTAATTTTGCTGGAGAGACAGAAATCTCTTAAATATTCAATAATGCTTTTTAGTTTTCAGTAGAAGATACAAAAATACAATCTCTTCAGAGTAACAGATTTTAATATCTCACCATTAGAAAAATTGCAGATTTATCTATCAGACTTTTGTATTTTAGTTAATTGGAGGAAGAATAAGAATGCTAATGAAATGTTTCTTTGAGGACCAGCACAGTGATTATTACCCTATCACTCAGTATAAATTGTTGGACACTTTTATGTTGTATTGACGTTAGAGCTTAAATTTATGTATGTATGATTAGATACTAAAGATTGTGAAATGTGAATGAAAACGTGTAAAGTGAGGCTTCACAAAGAATCTTAATTCACTGTATTTTAAATGTATTTTCCCTATTTAAAAATACTTTTTTTTTTAAGTTGAGTGGTTCTGGCCACTTCATGGAATGACTGATGTTATTTTTTCCAAAAATGGAACATATTCTTCCGTTGTAGTACTTTTAACTATTGTCCACTTGTATAAGTTAATGTCCTTCATTGTAAGGGGCATTAAGAAATTCTTTGTGAAACATCACTGTTTGATAAAGTATATACGTATTTAGCATCCTTGTTTTTCTTTGTGCTAAAGTGGATACAGCTGTTGGGGCAGAAGAGACGGGACCAGCTGCTGGCCACATTTCCTGCTTTATTTTAAAAGGTAGTATAAGAAATGAGGAAAAAGAGGTAATATCAGGGCTTCTGCTGTCTTTTATTTTTAAAATGTTCATAATTGAAAAGTATTTTCCAGCAGTCCAAAGATCTAAGTTATATTATTACACATAAGATGTTTTAGTTTGTTGTTCGATTATGGAAATGGAATCCTTGTTCTTGCACAACTGTAAATGTTTTGTTGCTAGATAATACGACTTGAGACCTAAATTGGTCTCTGGTTTCCAGTGCATCACAGCATATTTTGTGAAATCATCTACTGCACTTGAGCATGAATGGGTAATAGTCAAACTCACAACCTGGAGTGTTGAACCTTCTTATACCTAAGGGCAAGAGCAAGCCCCTCACAATGCAGCTGCATGGATTTTTAGTGCCTACTGAATTATATATATATATATATAAACCAAAAGTAGTTGGAAGAATTATTTGAAATGACTAATTTGTGCTATCTTTATGAAATATGTTAAATGTAGCTTTTTGAAACAGAAGCCTTGAATTGAAATTTAACTAATACTTGAACATTTTTTGTATATATTTCTTTGTATATAATTTTGTGCAGTACCAATGACAAAAATATGGTGTCATAATAAAACCGGGTTTGTTGATCTTTCAGTTATGGGCTCAAAGAATTTATTCATCTCTAATATGACATTGGAAAATAATGGGTGAAAATAGGAAAAATTACTGTTGTTAATGCTGTGGGTCTTAAAAAAGTTTGGAAGCAGTAAGTTTGTTTAAAATTTATGCCATTTCCTTAGAATATTTTCTTCCTAATACCAATGTTTTTCCTGCATTATTTAAATTTCAAGGCTTAGGAGAAACTGTAGTCAAAGCTTTCTGAATTGGAATGTTTTGAAATTCCAAGTGTAGATTTTAGAATGTCATTTTATAAATGGCAATTTGAGGAAATAGATGATTTAAGAGCTTTCGAAAATGGTAAGATTATGACCTGTTTTAAAAGCTGCTTTGTTAGGTTTCTTGTTTTATTAACTGTCTTCTCTCAGTTTCCATTTCATTATTTCTTTTCTAGTTTTGGTGACTTAGTGATTTTGTCATTTTTTACATCAACTCATGGTCTTGTTTTTACATGGTAATTGCATGTATTTAGGACCTATCAGGGGCTAATCCAGTCATATTTATGTGTTAGCACATTTTACTGTAAATGTTTGGGTTTCTGAATTTACAACAGATGTTTATTTCAGTATGTAGTAAACAGAATCTTTAAAGTGTCCTACTCATTACTTGTTAATTAAAAAAGTTATGATTAATATGAAACTGTTGTCTTACTATTTTTAGAAAAGTGTGTTCTAAATGATTAGTATTTGAATTAAGAGATTTCTGGAATATAAAGCAGATTGTTTTTGAAATTTTCAGGTTTGATTCTATTTAATGGTTGAAAACAATTTAGTATTTGGGGGACCTTTTCCTTTTGGGTAATTGTGCCTCTTTGGTTAAATGATATAGAACTAAAAACACAGGTTTTTTAATACTTGTCTTCCTATGGTGGCAGGAATTCATACATTAATTGAACTAACACAACATGTTGACCTACTATTTCATACCAACTTAACTGTTTCTGCACTTCCTTGATCAGAGTTAATTAAAAATAACACTTTTTAAAAAATAATAGTCACTCCTCTGATATATCCAAAAAGTGTTCGAAATATTTTAAATATTTGTTCATTTTATAATCACTAAATTAATTTCTCTCTCTTCTCTTTGAACAGCTTAGCAGTTTCTGCAAAAACGAATCTTTTCCTACAACCTGTTAACTGACTGGACTGATGGTAACAAAGTAATTGTGGGAGCCATGTCGGTCAAAAATTTGGCATCTGCTGAAAAATATGAATGCCATTTTTCAAGTTCCCAAATTACTTCTATTTTGATTTCACTTTCCAGAAATGGAGATATGAAAAGATTCTCTGGAATGCTTGAAAGACTTAATAGAAATACATGAAACTAAGTTAATTTTTGGAACAAAATTATACTTTTTTGTCTTTCATGGGAGTGATATTCAGTTCTTTGCATATCTTTTAAAACTTGTACCAATGGAGAAGAGAATTATAGTATTTCATCAAGAAAAAATAGATTATTGACATAATCAAGAACACATTCTATGGAATTACATTTAGTGGACTAGAGTTACATAAATAGGCCATCAGTGAACAAAAGCATATTATGAGTTTGTATTTATTTCCTGGAACATAAAAGCTAATTTGAAGGACAGACAGACATCTTGTTGAGAATATAAAAGTTAATGTAAAGTCCTTAACTATAAAGAACAGTCTTTCAAAAGATGCATTGCCTTGTCTGTACATCCTTTGAAAAAGTTGGTTATGATAAAATGTATAAGTAGTTAATTACAATTTAGGATAACACCTAGGCTGTGTAGATCCTGAGGCATGTGTGTAATTGACTTTGAGGTTAATGGTGTACTAGTTTACATATTAAAGTTTCTATAGTGTTATATATAAGGACCTTAGTATGTTAGATGATGGGAGTGGCTTTTTTCATGGAATATGGTTTTATTGAAACATTTTTTTCTGGTTTATTACAAAGATGAAAAAGCCTCAAGACTTTGGATTATTTTGTTTTTGTTGGATGTTAATATTTTTTCCCCTGGTCTAGACTGAGTCATTTTACTGACTTGCCTGGGAAGTCTGTAAATGATAGAAAAGGGAGTGTAGGACTTCACAATTAACTATACAGTTGGTCTTACATGGTAATCAAAATTAAAAGTCCACTCAGTTTCTTGTAATCTGAATATATTCAGTGCATTTAAAGCCAGGCAGCCAAGAGCATCCCCCTTCTAGCTTACACTTTAGTAGCTGATGAATCCACAGTACTGCTGGTTCTACCACCATACGTTTGATGACCACAAATACTTACTAGATAGAATAGATAGTGATTGTCTTTTCACTATGTGGTTATTTACTTGAGCATTTTGAAGGTATAGATTAAGATCTCACTAATTTAGTCAAATTTTTAAGCTAATTTGTTAGTCTTGAATAAGTAGTAAGATATTTGTGTTTTTTTCCCAAATTATCAATACAAACTTTGAGACCATTCTAAATGTTTGTATTTTTACCTTTTTATTGAGTTACTACCGAAGTCAGAAATCAAAAAGGGAAGGTCTTCCATTGGAAATGTTGAAGAGCATTTTGTTTGGCCAGCACACTTTTCATATATTTGAATTTGAATACCTTTATCTGTAGGCTCAGCATTGTTTCAGCCACTCTAATACACTGTAGTTTTTGTTGACCTAAAATTTCTTGCAAATACTTTGCCCAGTTTTCAGTAATTTAAAAATCTAGTCACTACTTATGTTTGGAAAATTGTGTAATCCTGTAATTACAGCAATTTGAATTTTATTAGTAGCCCAGAATGTGCTTGCAAATTCTCTTCCATGTATTTCCACTAAAGTTAATTCCCTGGACCCCTCTGCTCTTAGTGTACTACAATTTTGGAATAACAAAATATATTACTATCTCTCTATATAATTTTTTTTTAGACCTTATATAACTAAAAGTGAACTGTAAAGGACTGGGTTTGTCTATTGTGACAACTGGAATATATATTATTTTTCTAACTAATTGAGGCAGTATTCTTTAGGTCTAGGTCTTAGCTATAAATGACTGAGTTGTAATGTAGCTCAAAGCAGGTTCATATTGTAATAGATCTGCCATCTGACAAAAACAACTTTGGTAATTGGTAGTAAATAGACCAAAGCTGTTTTATTGCTCAAGTTGCCCATTTCTGTGAATTTGAAAAGATGATTTAAGAAACATGTAGCAGAGAACAGATGTTAGGAATCTTTTTAGCTACAGAAATTATGCTTATACTCATTTACAGATGGTATGCTAGGGAGTATTTTGGGACTATTTCAAACAGCTTAGTTATACCATTGGGTTTTCAGTTAATGTAAGTTGACTATCATTATGTATTCTTATGGAGTCTAAATCAGTAATTGGGATTTATTTTTGAAGGGATTTTTAAAAATGTAATGAATAGAACTCAACAGAATGTAGCAAAAATGGACAACTTTGAATCAGCTTTTATTTTGGTATTTTAGCTTGCACATTTCCTTTTTCCTTAGTTGTAAGAGCCAACACATTTATTACAGAAAAATTGGGAAATTGCAAGTAAAGCAAGAAGAAAATCACCCATAACTATAAATTAAAAAGGACATCTTTATGCACATATTGGTTTGGTAGAAAATACATGTTATGTGCCTGTTGAAAAATAAATCTTTTGTTTTCAGAAAAAACTGATAATTTGTTATTTTATTTGAATTTTAAATCAGGCAGCACTGCTTTTTTTTTTTCCTAAACAGGCAAAGCCTATTTCACTTGCAAAGCTGCCTTTTGAAAATTCTGCTTTATAGAATATATACATATATATAGAATATCTGTATATACTATGTGTATATATATATATATATACACATATATATATATACATACTGTATATATTACTCAAGATAAATCACTGTAATTTGAGGTCTAGGTAAGATGAATTCATGAATATGATCTAGGATGATACTTAAGATTTTGCTTTGTACTTGTCTGTGGTGACTGGCCTTTCTAGTGTACTATCTGTTTGATAGTGTAGCTGTGTATCCTCACTGCAGTTGCTCAAAACCTATATTGCTAGTGACTAACATTAGCTACAAAACATTTGTCACAGAATGTACTGTTGGACAAGGCTGATTTAGACACTGTTAAGAAATGGATGAGAAATGTTTGGAAAGGATACAGCAGATCACTTCAAAAATTTAAATGATCTAAAGAAATGAATCCATAATATATTTTAGGAAGTAAAGCAGGAGGAATACAAGGGATATGGCTGTTAGTGCTTGATTTGTCATGTGCTATGGAAGAAATGGATGAGAAATGTTTGGAAAGGATACAGCAGATCACTTCAAAAATTTAAATGATCTAAAGAAATGAATCCATAATATATTTTAGGAAGTAAAGCAGGAGGAATACAAGGGATATGGCTGTTAGTGCTTGATTTGTCATGTGCTATGTTAGCAACTTAGTATGTAATACCAGCCTTTGGTGAGGTTACCAGTGAAGGCACTAAGTGTTTTTAGTACCTAGATGTTAGTGCCTAACCATCATATGCTGAAAAAAGGCTAAAATCTTGTGATTCTAAAGAACTATTCCCAAATATTCAAAAAGTTCAAATGAGACTGGTTATAATTTGGGTTGATCTCGTGAGGAAGGTTATTAAATATATTCTAGGATTTTGTGGATTGACAATCCTATGTAAACCCTGAGCTGAGAACATGATGCATATGTACATTTGCTGTATTGACAGGTCTTTTTCCTTTCTGTCTGGTTTTATGAAGTCAGTGAAGACTGCTGTATGGTTGGTTTTTTCCTTTTGTGTTACAGACCAGACTCAGTGCCTAAAGCAGAGTGGCACAAGCAGGGTAGAAAAGACAATGTTGAGCAAACTATAGAGAAATTATGTGCTTGTTTTTTTTTGGGGGGGGGGGGCACAGTGCTAGGGATTGAACCCAGGGCCTCATGCATGCCAAGCAATGCCACACTCTTACCACAAAGTACAACCCATCTTTACTGTTTAAGTGAGTAGTTTCTACTGAAATTTAGCCTTTTGTTGCCCCATGTAGTCTTGTATCTCATGTGCTAAATTATAAGTGTATGTTTATTTTTCACATTACAGACAGGTTATTTTCACTGTTTTATTTCTGCATACATACTTGGTTAAAAAAAAATCAGTGAATTTCTAGTCCTGGTTCAGGTAACTGAAGAGCCTTTATAAGTAGTTTATATTGTCTAGACCCAAGGTATGCAGCAACCACAGTCTGAAGTAAAAGAGGAAATAACATCTTTCTAAAGACAGGCTTGGATATCCTAATCCAGTATGTTAAGATGTTTCCTTTCTCTGGTAGCAGGGTTGATTGATACCTGTAAGAAAACATTGAGATAGTTCACTATAAAAGACTGTTACATCAAGTGATGAAACTATGTACAGTATGTATTCATCCTAGAAATCTTAGGCTAAAACTAGCTAAAGTTGAGGGTAATGTTACTCAGTTCAATGTCTATTAGTTCTGGGGTTTTGTTGCACCCTTCTCCAGTTTAACTCTGGAAGATGATACAGCATAGTTCACTGGTATAAGAGTTCAACAGAAAACAGCCACAATTTTCTAGCAGCAGGCTTACAGCCAGACATTTTCTGATGGAAATGTGCTTTAGTGCAAATGCTCAAACTCAGAAACTATAATACAGCTTTCACACCAGGCCTAGTATTGTTTGCAGTTTTGTAGCAAGCATTCAGTATGCAAATTAAACTACACTCTTCCGAAGCCCAGTGTAATATGGTTCTAGAACTGTTTTCAACACTTGAGAAGAGTTGTTTACTTATAATAAAAGTCTTTTAAACTTCTAATCAAAAAAGTAACACTGGTCTACTGCCTTAAAACAGTGGTGGTGATTCTATGGCATGTTCGCTACAGTGGACTATTTGTTATCACTGAAAGCTGTAAAAGGTTCACCCTCACTGCCTTAGAGGTTGTTTTAAATTCTAAGTTTTCTATGTAGTCACATATATTATTAAAGGTTTTCAGTCACGATGAGAAAACACAACCTTACCTGGCTGCTAAGGCACCATTCACCGGTATAGCCAAGCAAACAGGGTATAGACCACCACAAACTAAACCAATCAGTCCAGCCCGTGTCATGATACAGGTTTCACAATTCAAATCACCTAGGAAATAAATTAGTTCTGGCAATTTATGGTCATGATAGGTAAGCAAACATGATTGAAATACAAGATCCACTTATATTTACTACAGATATCTTTAGGTAATAATGCTGCAAATGCAATTCTTTAAGTCACATTCAAGGTACAATTAGGGGGTGGGAGTAGAATTCAGTCTTAAAATGCACCCTCAGCATGTGCAAGGCCCTAGGTTTGACCACTACATCCAGAGAAACAAGGTATTATGTGTATGGGTAACCAAAAATTGCCAAGAAACTCTTAAGACATTTTAGGAAAAAATATTTAATTCTGACCTTGGGTATAATAATGTCAAAGTCTGGATTGCTTCTAGCTTTCTGCTCTTGTTTAGTATCAGTAAACCTGGGCTAATATTTTCACTTGGTTTAGTTACTGAGCAACAGATTTCCTTTGACTGTAAAAGCTCTTTCTATCCTAGTGATGGGAATCCAAACAAAATACAATTTAATCACACTAGAGCAGCACTTAACAAAATAAAATTTAAATGGACTGCCTCTTCGATTCCCATGGTAATATTTTTGTGTTAGTCAAAAGTTTTGTGTGTATGTATGTGATCAGGTATATTTGAAGCACCACAAATGGTTTTTAAAATATGTTGTATAAGCATGTAGTGCTTTAAGAGTTTTGCCTACATAATAGTATTTTGCCCCTTTATGGACCTTCTCTGTAACATAATCAACAAAATAACAAAAAGGCAGGAAGCTACAGCAAGTTTTCCAAAAATATTTCTTAAGGTTTTCAAATATCTGTTACTGAGTGCTGAGGGAAAGATAAATGAGAAGTACTTAGAAATGCTGGTGTATATACCTCTTACTTGCTTGGTAAGACCCTGCTAATAGCAATTAAGTTACCATACAAGAGCGAAGCTAGCAAGACTGTTTTACCCAAACACTGCATTATAGAATAGCTACTAGATATTAAACCTTAAGTGTTAATGTTGCCAATAATATATACCAAGATAAACCCTTTGGTGATAATGAAATAGAATTTACCTGTACTCAGAGGTAAACTTACAAAACTTGTGTAAGAGGCATTTGCTGACAAAAATGGGATCACGGCCATTGGTAAGCCAGCAGCTATACGAGCCTTTGTCACATTTAAGATGCGCCGAAAAAGACTGTTTGCTATTAGACCACAGAAAGCAGCATTAAGTCCAATATATGCCGATCCATGTTCAAGTAGATTCCTGTAGGTGAGAAAAACTTGTGGGTCTACTGAATAAACAAACCTACAAAATGTTATAGACCTTAACAGAACTTTGGGAATAACTAATAACACATCTACTGCTTATACTTCCATAATATCAAAACCTTAAGTTTGCTTGACATCCAGATTTTTATTCTGAATTTGGTCATTCCAGGATACAGTGATAGACTTTGCTATATGTTTTATGTAGCAGGAAGCAGCTTCTAAGAGTCTTGAGTTGGATGGTTCTCTTCAGAAATCTCAGGATTTGGAGATTTGGGAAGTACTAACATCTAAGTGATATTCTAACCTAGGTACTTTACACCCATTGATAAAGAATAAACTGGTGTTTTGAGACAGTGGGAGATTGGGATTTTAAGTCAGTTTATGAGGCATATATAACCTAGGCTTTTTATCATTCTGGGTATTGAAAGTACTGATTCCAATTCAAACTTTGCAGCCTATTTTTTTTTAAACCACATTTGTTGCCATCTGGAATGCAGTTTACCTCTTACATCTATTACTCATGACTAGCCAAACTACTGTCTCATTAATTTATACTATCTTAAAAATAACTTTCCTAGGAATGTCTAGTTAAGCCTCCTACATTGTGTAAGGTATTACTTTTCTTCCATGTCATTTGGTATTCATAATGAGGCCTGTCATTTCACTCATGGAGAACAAATGACCTACAGTATATAGCTGGTGCTAAAAAACACAAAAATTATCTTTTACCTTCAAGTTTTCAAAATAAGAGTATTAGAGAAGACATGTAAATAAGGTATAACAAGTCTATAAAAATGGTTTAAGAAAAAGGATTTAGAACTTAGTGTATACTTTACATGATATTTAAAGTGATGAGAACTTAGAGAACTGCCAAAAAACAACCGTGTAACTGAAAGATCTGTGGTTTTTCTGAGGGGGTTCAGTGAATGGGAAACTTGAACATTTCCTCTAAAATATTTATTGCATCCTTAAAAATCATTTAAAATATATACTATCGCTAATTTAGTCACAGAAGCCAATCCTGAGAGAATACAACTGGAATCTGAAAAGCACACTTTTGTTGTTTCCCAAACAGGTTTTAATTTCTTTGGATAAAGTTAAAAAAAATTTTTTTTTAGCACAAAATCATTACTGCCCGTTTTCCAGATAAAATCTATATAACTAGAGAAAAAAATCATGACTTTTTGGCATGATGTATAAGACCAAAATTAACAAAATTAAAAAGTACATATAATTGTTCCTTAGATCAGAAAATGTTTTTGATAATAAAAAAAGTTCCATACATATTCAAGAATATATCAAGTAACTTGAGCATATCTGATAATACAAGAAGAGATGAGGATTCAACCTTAAAAAGATAAAAGAGAACACAAAATAAGAACAAGGGTGATGGATACTGTCATATGCCAGTGTTTGAAAGCAATTTCTTACCTGTAAATTCTAACTTTGCAGTTCCAGCTCTCTTCCCAGTACTCTCCTAATGTGTTGATGGACCCAGTGGCAGCCTGTTTTTTTCAAAGCTGTCGCCATCTACTCTATTCATTGTGTCAGTTTTTAGGGTCTTCCCTGCCTTGCTGGTCTGGAAACAGGCCTTTTTGCTTTTAAGTTTATTTACCTCCACAAAACAACTAAAATGGTGTGTGTGACGTAGTAGTGATGGATGCATAACTTAGAATCTCACAAAGTTCTTAATTTCTTGGTTTAGTTCTCTGTGTTAAAATGGTAAGAGCAATACTGAAATGTGTGCAGTTTTCACACCTGAAGATGAGTATACTTCCAAAATGTATTTTAAATCTTTCCTCTAACCAACAGCACTCTGTCCTCTGTATTCACCAGGATAACTATGGCAGTTCTACTGGTCTTTTTCTATACTACCTTAAATCCAAGATGAGTTAGATGGTTTATTAGAAAAGTTACAGTAGTATCTTGATATTAGTCATTAATTGCTTCCAGGAGATGTGACCAGGTCCAAAAATGATGAATAGCTAACCAATTTTTTTGGCTGGAAAGTAGTAAATTACAAGTCAATTTATACTGACAAGTTCTAGCTTGCATTAGAGTAATAGAGTACTAGGACAAAAATTTCATGTCAAAATGCATCAAGTACCAAATTCAATAAACTTCAAAGTAGTTGATTACCAATGTATAACTATAGTTATACCACATTTTCTGTAAGTCTTCTTTTTCTAATGTGTACTTCCCTCCTTATCATTTACTAACATTGTTTCCTCAAATATGATAAACTCTCTGGCCCAGGCATATGCCATTCTCTGCTTGAGAAACTGTCCCTCCATTTCTCCCAGGCTGGCCCATTTTAATCCTAAAGATCTCATATTTTCATTTTAAATGCAACCTAGTTAGAATTTTTTTTTTGTTTTCTTTGCAAGGAGGTCTAAGAACAATTGTGGAAGAGTACTATAACTGCTTGTATGGTCTTCAGTTATCAGTATGTTTCTGTATTTTTCTTTTAATAAAATCTTAAGGTCTTTAGCAATGATCCTATTTCTCTTACATTCCCTGTCTAGCCATGATGCTGATAAGCATGCACTAAGGAAGAAGACAAGAAATGGAAATGAACTGAGTTATTTTTTTGGTGTTTTTTTTTTTTAGACTGGGTACTCACTATGTAGCCCAAGCTGGCCTCACACTCTGGGTGATCCTCTTGCCTCAGCCTCCTGAGTGCTGGGATTATAGGCATGCACCACCATGTCCAGTGGAAAAGATAATTTAAAATTTAAAGTTTTGTTATGAAATGGGTTTACAACATTTACATTTAACTCCAAGCTGAATGGAAAAACAATCATACAATTAGGTAGGTCCATGATCTTGCCTCAGCTTCCAAAATTAGCTATGTAATATTGAGCAAAACATTACATCATCAAAGCAAGAAAAAGATTGTCTTTTGATAACATGTTGCTTATACTTAGCTAAAATTAAGTTAATAAAAATCTACTTGGTAAAAGATATTTTTTAATTAAGCTATCTTACCTGTCTGTTTCTGGAAGTTGTTTAATTTTCCTGGCTATAATATCAATTATGTTTTCCTTGATTGCATCTGGTTTATGATTTTCCATCGTGAGCCTTAAAAATAAAAATACTATTTTTCAATAACGTATATAGAAACAACATACTTTTGAAAGAGGTACATATTTGGTTCATAATGTGCAGAAAAAAAAAGGGTTCATATATAGAATACAGAAAAACAAAACAAAAAATACCCCAAAAGTCTTAAGTGAAACTAGAACATGAAAAGTAACACATAAAAACTTCCAAGAAATTTAGAATATTTTTATAATCCTTCACAACATTTGCTGAACATTGTAGAACAGCACTAAACTGATAAAATGAGTATTAAAACAGAACTTGTGTTGATTAACAGAATAGAGAAACTAGGGTGGGAGAAAATGTTGGAAAGTGACAAAGTATCCAGAACATATACAGAGCTACAAATCTAAATAAATAAGCAATGTAATAGCACAGTTAGCAAAAAGGTCTGAAAAGGCACTTTTACAGAAAAGTCAAATAGCCAATAAATACAAAAATATGCTCAACCTTACTATAATTGGGCAAATATAATAATAAAATCCCAACAGGCACCTATAGGTTAGGTAAACTTAGAAGCTGAGTTTCAGTTACAGCACTGGCAAGTACTTAGGGTAGCCAAAACACTCATGTGCTATTAGTGGATGTATAAATTGTACCTAAAGTGGATACAACCACTTTGGAAAATAATTTGGTATCTGTTGGGGAGAACAATGGGAAATTTTACTTCTGGGTTTATTCTAACAAGTGTATTCAACCTGTGGCTCAGGCTGGTAGCCCTCTTAAAATGTTACAATATGTTTAAAAGGAAGTTTTGTTACCTACATAAACTAGTATATTCTAAATATACCAGGAAATTCAAAAGATTGGACACCTATGTGAGAGCAGGGCTCAGGAAACTTTCCTAAGGGTTCAAATAGTAAATATTTTAAGTTTACATGGGTGGAACATGGGTCTTTTGAAAAAACTTAGAAATGCAAAAAAAGTCATCCTTGGCTGGCCTAATAGAAACAAGTGTTACACTGGGTGTGGCATAATCCCTGTAGTCTATTGTCTCTGCACTTTATGGGTGAATGTCAGGAGGGGAGGGAGTGAATGAATTTTAGCTTAAAGATTGAGCTTACTAGACAACAAATATACAGGTAACAGTTAAAAAGGTCCAGGGTTTTATTGTGTTGATTACACTATTTACCTGCTACAAGATTAATTTATAGTAGTAAAAAGTATGTATTGGATACTTGTTTTACATATACAAATCATTTGGAAAATGTTGAATGCACTAAAATTCTATTATCTCTACACTTTAAGTATAACCCAGGTTTAAAAACTCAGGTCTTAAATTTTTGAGGGCATTGGCACTGGTTTACAAGGTAGACACAGTCTGCCACTGCAGTATTTTTGTATGTAAGGTGCAGAAATATATATGTAATCAAATTTTGTAAAATGTATATGATACATCAGAAACAAATCATTTTCTTAAAATGACCAACCCAAGGCTATCACTACTTTTAGGTTCTATGCATACTGGTGAGATTCTTAGTTCTGAGAAATAGTCATTTATTTGATGTTTCCATTAAAAGTTACCCTTAATTTAGTAAAACTAACTGGCCAGCCCCCATGGGCATCGTATCCCCATTGTTAGTTATAAACCTTTGTCAAGGGCTATGCTATGCCACCTATGCCTGTGAGGCAAGAGGACCGCCACGAATTCGAGGCCAGCCTGGACTAACATAGTTTAAGACAGCTTCAACTACTGTACACAGGGAGCGCGACCCAGTCTCAAAACACTACACCCAAACACATCTTTACCACATACTTGAAATTTCAAGTTTTTTGTTGTTGTTGTTGCGGTTGCATTAGCTAGCTCACGTAACGTTTGGTAGTCAGTTACGTAGGCGATGAGTACAAAGGAATATAGGAAAATTAAATTTAGCCAAGGTCATAGTGTAAATTGGTACTAACTCCGGGATTAAATCTAATAGCGAGAAATCCTTCTATTGGTTTACTTTAAACACAAGGTCATCCTTTCCACGGTGGAAATGAAAGAGCTGCTCTGCACCACGGTGCCAGGTTCCCTCCTCCCTATTTGTGCTCTGTCAGAAAACAGCGTGTTACTACCCGGTCCTCTTGACCCCGCGAGATTTACTTCACCTTACTGCGGAACGCCATTACCTTACACTTGGTCCCGCGTTTTCCCTCCACCGTGCCACGGTTTACTGCAACCTTTGCTCCATTCCCCAGGGTGCAGCCATCTTTGCGGGACACGTGACTCTGCCGCGGGTGCTACTTCCTGTCTGGGACTTCCGTTATGGGGAGACCGGCGCGTTTAAAGATAAAGGTTTGGTTTTGGCTGAAGCCATTTCACCCCTCACCCCAGGCTGTAGAAACTGCAGTATTAAAGTATAGAATGAGTGACTAAATCCGATTCTTCCATCTAAAAACCTACCGAGGCACGTTACTTAATTTCCTGATCAATAGATTTCCCCCCACCCCCCGCCCGCTCATAAGGTTGCCCTGAGTGAACTCTGGTTAAAAATAAATTGGAAAGGAGCGGAGAATTTTTTGCTCCATCGTTTTTCTGCTGTTTCTTTGCTCAGGTTCTCTGTGCCCTGCTATGATCTGGTTGATTGTCCCAATATAATTGAGTAACTCAAAAGCTTGTTTTTGTTTGTTTTGCTTTGTTTTGTTTTGAAGATTACACAGTATCCCCCCATATATGGCTAATTTCATAGCACAGTTGGATGAAGGTGGTATAAGAGACACTGTACAGAGGGAACCTGGGGCCTCCTCCGGACAGTTCGCATTCCCCCAGCCTCTTCATTTTTAAAATAGGAGGGGAAACAAAACTTATTTTATTTTATAAAGTTGTGAGGATCCAATAAAAACGCTTCCTAAGGTTGCTTTGAAAATCTTTGCACTTTATCAAGGGAGAAGGAGGAATTCAAAATAGAAGGAAAACCTTCATAGGCGAGGTGAATAGTATGAGAACCCCAAATTCCTGTCTCAGAGGTATTTAGCCAGTATCGAATAGTCTGTAGTTAATGAGCTAAGTCCCTCAGCTTCCTATGTATAAAGTTAACCTATTCCCTAGTAGGAAAGTTTGTGAGATAAATGCAGAAAAAGTTTGGAAAAGCCAGTTTATTTAGATGCTAACATTTGCGTGTGTGTATGTGTGTGAATACTTTGTTTCCTAATACTGTATTTCATAATCTTTTTCATTGTAAAATTTTGTTAT
Source organism: Hydrochoerus hydrochaeris (assembly GCA_004027455.1). Taxonomy (NCBI): domain Eukaryota; kingdom Metazoa; phylum Chordata; class Mammalia; order Rodentia; family Hydrochaeridae; genus Hydrochoerus; species Hydrochoerus hydrochaeris. The sequence continues at coordinate 16,116 of PVLA01014821.1, forward strand.
TTTTAGTACATTTGCCGTACGAAATTCATTGTGGAGAGTTGGCACATGTGTATAATATGTCTTGATTCTTTTTACGTTGTCTCTTAATTCTAATTTGATGTTTTAATGGTTTGAAGGGAATTTTGAAACTAATAAATGTTCTCTCTGTGCAGACTCTAGTGTACCATTATACATTAGCAAGAGCAGGTTAGTATAATGATTTTTTTTAAAGTTTAAAATTCTATCTACAAATAAAATTTCCTTAGATAAGGGAGTATTACAGTTGAAAGGCTAGTGTAAGAAACTAAGATATTTACGGAAATGGTTAATATGTGGGCTTAGCTAGTGTTTAATATTAATGCAGGACAAGGAAGGGAAGCCACTTGGTTTTTGTTTTTGTTTGGTGGGGAGAGGGTTACCTAAGGTTGATCCCAAGACCTTTTATAGTTTTTATTTTGAGACAGTGTCTTGCTAAACTGGCCCATCTCAAACTTTCAGTCTTCTTGCCTCAGCCTCTCAGTTTCTAGATTTAAGAGGACTAAACTCATAGGAGAAAAAAATTAAAGTATCAAGATGAAATGCTGAGTTGGATGTGGTGGTACATGCCTGTAGTCCCAGGACTGGGAAGGCTCAGGCCGGAGGTCACAGTGAGCTCCAGCCTGGGCTATATAAGTGAGTTCAAGACCAGCCTTACTACGTAATGGGACCTCATCTCAAAAAAAAAAGAAAAGAGAAAAAGAAAGGAAGGAAGGAAGGAAGGAACAGTAAAACAAAATATTGGTTACGATTTCCTGTCACAGATTCCTAATGAGTTTGCGACTGCTCCCATCCATATTGTAGGAGGCAACTGATTGTTGGTGTGTGTGTGTGTGTTTGAAATGGAGTATTGTTATGTAGCCCAGGCTGGCCTCAAGCTTGCCAGTGATCCTTCTGCCTCAGCCTCCCCGGTGCTGGGATTACAGGCATGCACCACCATGCCTAGACAATCACAGGTATTACATTACATTTAAATATCATAATATACCCTACTAAAAAGTATTTAATAGTTAAACATGGACTTTGAATAAAAGCTCAAGTCTTTAACATGATGTGTAGAACCCTACATAGTCTGGCTGTTTCTGTTTCCAAATGACTGTGAGCCATTTGAACACCGAGTTCACTGTGTCTAGATTCTTTGGCCTTTCAATTCCTCAGCTCTCCAAGGTTTTGATGCTCCAGATCCTTTAGCTATGCTGTTCTTCCTTGACCTCAATCATCCCTATATTTTTATTTATTTACTTACAGTTTTTTTTTTTTGACAGGTCTTGCTTTGTAGTTCAAGCTGGCCTTAGACTCATAGATAGCCCAGGGTGGCCTTCAACTCACAGTGATCTTTCTGCCTGAGCCACTGAAGTGCTGGAATTACAGGGATGCATTACATAGTGAGCCTGGCTATCTTTAGATTTTACATAGCTAACTTTTTATTCTTCAAGTTTTAGATTAATCAAACTTTGACTTTTCTTGACAGTTCTTCTTATTATCCTGTTTCTTTCAGAGTACTTTTTAATTTCTTCATCAAATATTTACTGAATGCTATGTCACTGCCTCCCAGGTACTCATAGAATAGTGGGACAGGCAAGCACAAAATCAATAATTGAATGTTCTCTGCTATTTTTACGCTATGTAGAAGATACTATGGAACATTTAACTCCTCCTGGAATATCTGCAGAGCCTTTCAAAAGAAAATCCAGTTGTTTGGGGACAATTTCTAATGGGATTGCTAAGTATTTTGTGCCCGAGGCTATCCTTTCAAGGATGTTTGCTTAGTATCCTTAAATATTTCATGTTATGTTTCTCTGTGGGTCAGAGAGCAGGTTTGTTTTCTGATCAGAATAATAAAGATATTGTCTCTCTGAAGAATAAAGTTTGAACAGGTTTGTTTGTAATCACCTTGTAAAATTGGGGCTTATATATTCATCAGCTAGGGATGGAGGCACCTCTGTTTAGTACCCACTTGAGCCCATGAAAACTGATACTGCCTACTTTGCCACTATTAATAAACCGTAAATTTGGCAGGGCTTAATATCTCATTACTGGCTGAATCAATGTAAATGTGGCAAGTCAACTGAGTGACTGTCATTGTGTTGCTGCATAGGAAATGTTTGATTGCTGAAGTCTTGATTCGCAGTTGAACATTATAGTACAGTAGCCACAGTCACATGTGGCTGTTGAGCACATGAAGTATATAGCTACTTTAAATTGAAAGTTACCCTCAGTATGTGGGAGGCTGAGGCAAGAAGATCATGAGTTCATGGCCAGCCTATGCTACATAGTGAGTTCAAGGACAGCTGCAAATCACAAGACCCTTTCTTTAAAAAAAAAAAAAAAAAAGTGCTCTAAGTACAATAGTACCTTAGTTCATGAACTTAATTCATTCCATGGTTTTGGTTGCAAACCAATATGGTTGTGAACGAAACCAAATTTCCCTGTAAGATTCAATGTAAATAAGGTTAATCTGTTTGGACCCCTATTAACGTGGTTGCAAACTGATTTTAGTCATGAACTGAATTAAATTTTCCCATAAGGGTCAATATAAATAACGTTAATTCATTCTAAACCATTTGTATTTTTTAAACCATGAGAATATGAAACAAGGTACAGTACAATATGGAGAGAGAATACCAACCTTGAGTAAAGGCAACTGCATGTGTGGAGGACAGAAAGGTGGGTGGGAAGGAGGTTGTTGTTTGGAGGGAGGGTGCCCCTCTACATGGACATCAGGGAGACTGCCTTTAGGGGTTTCCTTTCTTCTTTGTCTCTTAGCTGCTGAGTCAATTTTGATGAAAAATTTATCCAATGTGACTTTTATCCTGAGCTGCTAACCCTCCAAAAATGAAAGACTGTGTTATTGAATCTGTTATTCACCATATTCAAACTGTTCATTACACTTACATTGAAGTTACTTCTCAAAGAAATCTTGGCACTCATTCCATTTTTCCATAATGGATTTTAATTTTCCTTTTCCTCAGTGAAATGCTGCTCAATAAGTGTCTTCTGCTCCATCTGGAGTCCAGCATGTTCTTCCAACATCAGCTCTTCCTAATGGTCCTTAACAAGCTCCTCTAGGTCTGCACTGTCAATGTCCAGACCCACACTCTTGCCCATGGACACAATGTCCTTCACTGCCTATGCATCAGACCCTTCAAAGTCAGGTTCTATGACACATTTTGGCCACAGTTTCCTCCAGACTGCATTTAAGGCTCTGTATGTGACATCTTCCCAGGCTTTGTCAATGAAGTTGACACAGTGGATGAGTTTGAAATGTTTCTTCCAGAACTCTTTCAGTGTTAAGGATGTTTCTTCAGGTACATTAAAGCACATGGTGAAGAGTACCTTTGTGTTTAGCTTCGTGAATTGCAAATCACTTGCTGGTGCATGGGTTGCAGAAGAGGTGTTGTGTTGGCAGAGGAACTTGACTCTTATGAAGTCATATTCAGCATCCATATTACCCACCAATGCTGGAAGGTATGCCAGAGTATTGTCCATCAGAAGAGAGCACCTTTCAGGCAATTAGTTGTTGTCAGGTATTTCTTAATAGTGGGTGCAAACATCCTATGCAACCATTCCAAGAACAACTGCCTTGTGAACCAAGCTTTCATATTGTCCCTCCACTTACAGGCAGTCTGGCCTTGTTCATATTCTGTTTCTTGAATGCATGAGGAGTCGGAATGGTGCACAAGTAGTGGCTTAATTTTCAAATCAGTGCTTGCCTTCACAGATAGCAAAAGGGGTCAGTCTGACCTTCATGGGCTTGTGCCCTGGCAGTACCTTTTCCTCCTGTGTGATACAGTATCCCTTTTTGCACTTGTAGAGGGATTTTCTTGCAGTAAATCACTGTGCAGTTTCTTGGCTTTTTCATACACCATACTTACATGAATGCTGACACCTGCCAGATGTTTCAACTACACTAACAAAAGTTTTTCTACCATTTCCAGCACTTGTTTCCTCTGTTTGTTTAACATTGCTTCTCCTTTTACCATATCAGTTCCTGGGATGGCATCTTTATTCTTCAAAATAGTTGAGATTGTCAGCTTTGTCGTCTTATCCTCCAAGGCTAGATCAATCACATGAGAATACCACACTCATGGAAGAACAATTTCCTTCTTCTGTTCATTGGTTATTTTCTTCAAAACCTTCTTTGTACTATTACTGTTCTGCACTTTCTTGTCACCTTTATTAATGCTCTGCTTATTCTGCATGTTCCTGTCACCTTCATTACCACTCTGTACTTTCTTTTTACCACCATGCTTGCTCTGCACTTTCTTTGGAGCCAGTTTTAATAATACTGTACAGTACTGTTAGTACTAAAAAGCACACAAAAAGACTTCACAGTAGTTATGCACAGGTCTGTCTGCGACTGCAACCTGAACTAGAGGAAGCTGTGACCACGTGTCAGAGTAGGAAAGATGGCTTCAGTCATGTTTGTCACCCCCCCCATGCAGACCTTGTGAATAGACACGATCCAAATTGTGCACAAACAGAAGTGTTTGTGAACTGAATCATGACTATAAAGTATACATCAGATTTGGAAGATTTAATACAAACATTTCATATTACATGTTGAACTAGTGATAGTTTAAGTAAAATATACTAAGTTAAAAGTTTTCTTAAAGTTAATACATTCTTGCTTTTTAGCTATGATTACTAGAAAATGTAGCATAAACAGTATGTGGTTTGCATTTCATTTCTAGGGGACAGTGCTGATTTAGAAGGTTAAAAATTGGCAATAAATCTACCAGTAAATATAGTTAATAAAACTTGATCATAACACATCTCAGATATTTTTGCTTCCTCCAGCATTTTTGAGAAACTGATAAAAGTGTTTTCATTGTCCTTTATCTAGCTTAGGGTCACTTGACCATTAGGCTTCCTATTGCCTAGGAAGTCTATAACTAGTTTCTGAGAAAATATAAAGATTTGTTTTCATGAAAGTATAAAAAGGGAGAAACTCCTAGAGTATTTTCTTCATAGAGTATTTTCTTCAATCTCAAGGTTTAAAGCAAATTTTCACATCACAGTATGCTGTTCTGTAGGTTGGCTTGAATAGAATTCTGCTAGGGTTTCTCTATACCTATGTATACTTTTTACTTATGTAGAAATTATAAAACCACCAGCCAGTAAAGGCTAATAGGAAATAAGGTTGAGAGGATGAAAACCAAAAAACAGAACAAAGCCAAGGTATTTTATACCTTAAATGCATGATTTATTTGCTTTATTTGCAGGGAGACATTATTAAAAAATGGAAGTCACATAATCATAGTTGTACTTTGTAAGATTCATATGGTACTTCATTACAAACGGGGGGAGCACTATAAATTATATATATATGAAATAGACACTATATGAAATAGGGCACTATATATATAGTGCCCTAGGCGTGAAACAGCTTTAGCCACCAACCCAGGCATCAAGCTAGGATGAACAAAGGACTGTCATCTGCTCTGCCCCTGACTGATATAAAAACAACACCACCAATGAGGTGTCCCTTTGCCCATTGTCAGGGGGTTATTTTTTGTTTTTTGAGACAGTGTCTTGCGATATAGTTCAGGCTGGCCTTGAACTTACTTGTAGTCCAGTCTGATCTAAAACTCACAACAATCCTCTTTCTGCAGCCCTCCACATGCTAGGATTATAGGCATGTGCCACCAGGCCTGGCTAGGAATCTAAATTAAAAACTGTATACTCAAAAGTTGAAAAACAAGTTTGTGTTTCTCCTTCTCGTATTGAGACCTCTACTGTTTCCTATGTAAGACTTGGCAACATTATTCATTATCCGAGTGCCTTGCTTTACTCCCTATAGGTCAGTCAATCATGAACTTCTATTGATAGTTGTTCTAAATATCTTTTATACCAGTTATCTCTCATCTAAGCACCAGAGGTGACTTTTTAGTCTCACAAATTCCACTTTTGTCTTCTAGCCATTCTCCTCATGGGACCTATAGAAATTTCTTAGTTCAAACAATTTATTTGACTTTAGTCTGTACATGGGAGAGGGATGGAAATGTAGCTAGTAATCTGCAATGCCTTGCCTCAATTAAACAAGGGGTTTTTTTGGAAATAGAAAACAATAACTTGTTAAAGCGCATTTTTGTTACTAAAAATGAATGCGATTTTTTTGATTTTGTAGGAATTTTTAGAAATCCTAATAGAACAATTCTGTACAGTCTCTGAATTTCCTAAGATGACACTGGCACATAAAGTAGCTAATCAATTAGAAAAAATAGAGGCTGACCATTTGTCATTACCTTTATTATTACTGTTATATCTCATCTGGACTATGTATATAATACTGTGCTGCAAAGCAGATTCCTGGGATGTGGCTCTGACTTCAGTGGAAGTGATTTCAATGTTATCTGAATCTCCTGATAGTATTTGATATAGAAAGATTGCCTATATTTCAAAGATGATAAAGAACAAGAGGGACTCTCAGCTTCTGAAAATGACAGAGTAGCTTGTGTCAGACAGATCTTGTTAATAACAGTGTTAAACTCTGAACAATAAATAGATTCTTAAAACACACTGGAAAGTTATCAAAAGCTTACGAATACTGAATAGGACATAATTCCTTTCTGTTTTTAGCAGTGCTACAGATTGAACACAGGATCTTGTATATGCCAGACATGCGATCTTTCCTGAGCTACACCACCAGTCCAGCAGGATATAATTCTTGAAAGAAGTAGAAAATGCTGAATAAGATCACCTTCATTTTTCCACCCCCGTGATGGCACCACTCAGCCTCTGAGGTGCATGGAAAATAGAATACTAGAATAAGTACTCTATTCCTTCCAGCCTAAATGGTCAAAGGTTAAAGTTTTGCCAGGCAGGCACTTAGGCCACTAGGCTAAATTCCCAGCCTCAAAGGTTGAAGTTTGAGGATGGTGGAAAAACTGGAAATTGAAGGGCAGGGATCTTTAAAAGGGAATTGTAGGGGGGCAGTGGGGAGTGAAGGTTGCCTCAAAATATCCTAGTTAATTCCTGAAAATCTTGGCTGACATTACAGCCTCACATGCATTGAAACTATAATAAGGAGCAATAGTTAAAAGACTGGAAATGCCGAAGTAATGTTTCAACAGCTGTATGGAACTGGGGAGACAGTGTTTTGAATGAAAATATTTCCAGTTTATAAAAAGAGGATTAAAGTTTTGATATTCTACTGAACCACAAAAAAGCCACATTTTACAAGTAAAATCTTTACCCAAAGGCTAAGGCCTGTGCCCTAGAGGTAAGGGCAAAAATGGCCAAATCAAGATTAAAAGAAAAAAAGAAAAGGAAAAATTTAACTAAATGAAAAGAAAGTAGAAAAATAGAAGAACAGATGTTGAATAGAAAAGATAAAAATAGATAAAAAACAAAACCAAATGTTTTATAAATGCAATAAGCGCTGGGAAGATTTATTAACGGAAAGAGAAATAAAACAATCTTTTTGAATATAACAAGAACAAAATATATCTTTACAGAGAGGGAATATTCTAAAGCATTTCAATCCAGTAACAAAGTGTCTAGATTGGTCTTATTGTTATTTGCTTATGTAATTATGATTTACTTATTTTTTTAAAAATTTATAACCTACAACCTTGCTAAATTAAACAAGATTCTTTAAACAAATAGTGGAAGATTTTCTTTTCCAGTCTGCATACCTTTTATGTCCTGGCTCCAACCCAGCTCCTTACTGCACTGGCTAGAACCCCCTACTGTGTTGAATAGAAGCAATGACAGCTGGCATTCTTGCCTTACTGATCTTAGAGGGAAATTACTCAGTTTTTCAATATTAAGTATGACATTAGTTATAGGTTAAACTTGGTGAAATGCTTTTTCTGTATTTGGTGAGATCCCTTTTATCTGGCTTTGATACTGGGAAGTAGGTCTGAAATTAAATGACTTGGCAAGTGTTCTTTTCTCATCAAATTTTTTGGAAATAGGTTTATCATATTAGTATTATTTCTTCTTTAAATTTTGGTAGAATTCATCTGTGAAGACTTTTGTGTTTGCGATTATAATAAATATGTGGCTACTTTAGTTATTCAAATGAACTTTTTAAGTCTTCAGAAGGCAAAATGAAATGTCATTTTCATCTAAATCCTCAGTTATTGAGTTATATTGTTCAAAATATTTCTTTATTATTCTTTTAATAATTGTAATGTGGTAGCATGTAGCAGAATGTACTTTGTAAGGCTGTCATTGCATTGTATGCACGTAATACATTTTTAATTGATTACTTTTTAACACATTTTATTTATCCACTCATTTGTTGAAGGACATTTAGGTTACTTCCATCTGTTGGCTATTGTGAATAATACAATGATGAAGAGGTTGTACAAATGTCTCTTTAACATCCTGCTTTGAATTCTTTTGGAGATATACTCAGAAGTGAAATTGCTGGATCATATGGTATTTCTGTTTTTAGTTCTTTGAAGAAACGCAATACTTTTTTCCATAATGGTGGCACCATTTTATATTTTTCAAAATAGTGCAAAATATTCCAGCTTGTTTGCATCTACTCCAAAATTTGCTATTCTCTATTTTGTTGGTAGTGACCATCCTGATGGATACAAGTTAATAACTGTGCTTTTGATTTGTGTTTTCCTAATGATTAGTGATGCTAGGTGTTTTTCATGTGCTTATTGCCCGTTTGTATATCTTCTTTGGAGAAACAATTTGCCTTCATTTGCCTAGTTGTATTTTTGGTCAAGTTATTTTTGTTGTAGATTTATAGAAGTTCCTTATATATTCCAGATATTAACTAAAATAATGTATATGATTTGTAATTACTTTCTACCATTCTTTAGGTTTCATTTCAGTTGTTTATTTTGATGCATAAAAATTTTTAATTTTTATTTACTCTCCTTTATGATTGTGCTGTTTGTACTGTGTCATATCTGCGAAATATTAACAAATCAAATGTCCTAAATATTTTCCCTTGTGCTTCTTCTAGTAGTTTTCGTTCTTATATGTTTAATCCATTTTTATTTAATTTTTAAAAAATGTATGAATTAAGGTAAGGGTCCAACTTCATTTCTTTCACAAATAAATATCCAGTTTTCCAACACAATTTGCTGAAGAGATCGTCCTTTTCCAATCTGGATGCCTTTTATTTCCTGGCTCCACCCCTAGCCCCTCATTGCACTGGCTAGTTTTATTACCCTTGTTAAAAATCATATGACAATAAATGTAAGGATTTAGCTCTGGCATTATTATTCTGTTGCTTTGGTTTATGCATTTATTTTTATATCTGTATGATAAAATTTTGATGATTGTTGCCTTATGGTGTTTTGTTTTTTTGGAGCAGGGATTGAACTCATGACCTCGTGCTTACTAGTTGAGTACTTGAGCCACTGAGCCAAACTCCTGGCCCTTATAGTATTTTTTGACATCTAAAAACTGTACATATTTATGGAGTACCATGTGATTTTTAAAATATATATACTGTATATATTGCATAATGTGCAAATCAGAGTAAGCATATTATGTCCTCAAATATTTATCATTTCTTTGTGGTATAAACATTGAAAATTGTTTCTTCAAGTTTTTTTCAACTAGATAATGCATTATCTATGACCACCTACTCTGATTAGTCATTCTTTTTATCCCTTCTTTCTCCACACATTTTGTAGGCTCTCATAACTACTATTCTGTTCTTTCTTTGAGTTCAATTTTTTTTAGCTTTCACATGTAAATTGGAAATTGAGGTATTTGCCTTTCACTTAACATAGCATCCTCCAGTTACATCCATGTTGTTGCAAAAAAGAATTTAAATTTTTTTTTTTTTTTTTGGTACTGGGGATCGAACTCAAGACTGCGTGCTTGCAAGGCAGGCGCTTATGCCACTGAGCTAAATCCCCAGCCTTGTTTTTTATGGTTGAATAATATTCATATAGATGATTATATATATGTACATGTGTATAATTTTCTTTATCCAATTTTTTGGAAACTTAGGTTGATTCCTTTTGTTGGCTTTCTGAATAGTGTTGTAGTAAGCCTGAACACAGATGACATTTCAATGTACTGATTTTAGTTCCTTTAGATATATACCCAATTGTGGTATTTCTCTTCCTAGTGGTTTTTTTTTCTTTTTTGTTTGTTTGTTTTGAACATCCAAATGTTTTTCATAGTGACGGTACTAATTACATTCCTTCTACCAGGGTTTGAGAGTTCTCCTTTGTCTGAATCCTCACCAGAATTTGTGACTTTTTTTTTGATAAAATCTGATAAAATTGGGGTGAGATGATAGCTCTTTATGGTTTTGACTTGCATTTCCCTTATTATTAGTGATGTTGAATATTGTTTGATATATCTGTTGGCCATTTGTATGTCTTCTTTTGAAAAATATCTGTTCAGATCATTTTTCCATGCAAATATCTATTGTTTTGCTATTCAGTTCCTTATTGTCTTCTGGCTATTAATCTGTTAAATGAATGTTTTGCAAATATTTTTTCCCATTCTGCAAGTTGTCTGTTCAATTTTTGTTTCCTTTACTGTGCAGAAGAATCTTTTTTTTTTTTTTTTTTTTTTTTTTTTTTTTAGAGTGGAGTATGTTTATTGAGAGAAAGCTGTCTGAAGAGAGACAGAAGGGGGTCCCGAGCGGGTTGCCCCAAACCTTTTAGTTTGATGTAATCCCATTTGTCAAGTTATGCCTTTGTATCCTGTGGTTTTGGGGTCTTCTTTAAAAACTTCTTTGCCCATGTGAATGTCCTAAAGTGTTTCCCCTATGTTTTCTTCTGAGTTTCAGGGCATACAATCATTAATTCATTTTGAATTGATTTTTGTATATAGTAGGAGATAGGCATTTGTTATTTTTTTGCCTATGGATATCCAGTTTTCTCAGCACCTTTTACTGATGAGATTGTCATTTCTTCATTGTATGATTTTGTCAAAAAATCAATTGGCTATAAATATATGACTTTATTTTTGGGATCTCTCTTCTGTTATTTTTGACTATTTTATGTCAATACTATGTTGTTTTATAGCATATTTTGAAGTCAGGTAGTGTAGTAACTATCTTTGTTTTTAGACTACTTAAGGGTGTTTTTTGGTTCCATAAAGATTTTAGGATTTAAAACAATTCTGTGAAAAAATCCTTAGTATTTTGATAGTGGTTTTGAGCCTCTAAATTACTTTGTGTAGTGTGAATATTTTATAGTATTGATATTTTTCCTTTTTTTTGGTGCTCTTTGATTTTTCTCATCTTTTTAAAAAAATTTCATTGTAGATATCTTTCACCTTCTTGGCTAAATGTATCACTAGACTTTTTTGGTAGCTATTGTAAACAGGTTTGTTTTCTTGATTTCTTTTTGAACTAATTCATTATTTGGTATATAGAAAAGCTACTGATTTTCATATGTTGATTTTGCATCCTGCACCTATAAAAATTTATTAATACTAATGTTTTTTGATAGCATCTTGAGATGTTTTTATGTATATGACCATATTTCTTGCAAACAAGGACAAATTATTTTCTTTCCATTTGCATGGCTTTTACTGTTCTCTCGTCCTGTGATCCGGCCCGCGGATCAATCCATGAGTTTCCCCTAGAGGAAGGAAAACGGGGCGGGGCCTGGGTAAAGAGAGAGAGACGGAGACAAGTTGAGGGATTCCAATCAAGTCTCATTTATTGAAAAAGTATTCGTGGCTTATAAAGAAGCGGAGGCGGGAAGTTACGGATAGGTTGCTGTCATATCCTGGGTCGGGCGGGAGAGGATCATGGGAAATGTAGGCTGACGCACCAGATGCCTACAGGAGGGAGAGATGGGGTGGCAGCAGTGAAGCTATCCTGCCTCTCCCTACATCTCCTCCCTTATCACTTTATAAGAGGATGGCAGGGCCTGTGAGGACAGCGCCTGTCTTGGGTCAAGTACTCTTCATATGAACCCAACCAGGCCTTACCCGTCATGGGCCTGCAGGACAGCAATTGGTTCTGTGCCTGTCTTAGGCGGCCGGTGGCATAACATATGTGTCCTAGTTGCCCGTCTCTGGCTGCCTGTCCAGTGTCTCAGGGCAGTTGGCTCACACATCATTATATGGGCCATTTGTAGGGATTGTTTCCCTCCAATTTCTTGATCTGCCATCTCCAATTGATGATAATGTACCTGAATGGGCTTGGCCAGGAGTGCGTCAACCCTATTGTTAATAAGAGTCATGATCCTTTGGAAAATGCAGGGGCCTACAGTGAGAAGCAGTAGCAAGGCGGCTAGTGGGCCTAATAAGGGGGCAATGTAAGGAAAAAGGCCTCCCCACATGGAAGAGAGGGAGGTTTTTCTGAGGTGGTCTCTTTCCGAACCACCTTTTGATTATCCCAGCGAGCAATGGTCCACTG
>PVLA01014822.1:0-28459 GCA_004027455.1 Hydrochoerus hydrochaeris
CAGGGCCTTCCAGGACCAGGCCCTAGAGGTTTGGGTTTTTTATTTTTTTTCCCAGCGTGTTGGGAAGCCTGTTGGAGTTTTAGCCTAACAGTGACAATTAGATTCATGTTTGTTTTTGTTAATGTTTTAAAGGAAATATAGCACTGTATTTATGCATAAATTATAAATATATGGCTTGGGAAACTTTACAAAGTGATCATACCCTGGGTATCTGTGATCCAGATAAAGATTCAGAATATTAACAGCCCCTCAGAACCTTTGTCGTGTCCTTTCTGGTCATTGTCTTATTCTCTAAAGATGGTAATTACTACCTAAAATTGATCACCTAATTTTTTTTTTTTTTTTTGAGACAGGGTCTCACTATACAATTTACCCTGGTCTTGAACTTACTAGACTATCCAGGTTACTCTCAAATTCAGTGATCCTCCTGCCTCAGCCTTGTCAGTGTTAGGATTATAGCTATGCACCATCATCCTAACTTCTTTAATCTAAACATTATCATACTGTATGTACTTTGTTTTGTAACTTTTTTCATTTTTCATTCAACATTATCTTTGAAATTCATCTCATTGCATTTCCTGTAATTAAAAAAGCACTTCTGGTAATTCATTATAAGATGGTACCACATTTTGGCCAACCACCAAGCCTGTAATCCCTAAGCACTGCAGGAAGCTGAGGCAGCAGGATCTCAAGTTTGAGGCCAAATCTATGGCATTAATTGCAGCCATAATACCAGCACTGTTACCAAAGAAAAGCAATGTAAGATACTCCCTGGATAAAGTACAGCTTGTATATTTACATTTATTTTACAGATCAAACAGCTTGCCTTTTAAATAATTTTAGCAATTTTAATTGCTAAATCTTTGCTTCTCCATTGTTGGGTCGTTTCTGTGTCAGCTAATTAAAACATTTTTCCATGTAAAAATATTACATACTACAATGATACATTTTATGGTGTGTTTATAGGACTATGTTGTGTTAGAAGGTACTTGTATTTATAAAACATAAATCATGGAATTATTAAAATAATTTACTGCTTTCCAAAAGACTTACATTGATTCCTTTAAATATTAAATACCAGCTAAAATGTGTGTAAAATATGTTTGATATTTAATTATAATTTTCTGTGAACAATTTATAAAATGAATACTTCCTGCATTTGGAATTTTTTTACTTAATTTTGAAATAAATAAGGCACAATTGAACTCGATTTCAAAATGAAGGGACATTTGAAAGGACCTAAAGGAACTGTGAATTAACCACGCTGAAAACTGGATGGTAGCCCAGGCGCTCAGCCTCCGAAGGCTGTCTTTCTCCAGGGAACGGTCAGTGCTGTGGCTCAGCTTCATGTCCTTTCCCTTTGCTGGGCTTGAAGCTAGGTCCCCTCTGTTTTCACACAAAATTACCTCTCAGTGCTCAGACTAATCACCTTATGAGGCAGTTTGCTCAGCCTGCTTTGTGGGGTGGGTTACCTCCTTTCTCACAGGAGCTGATTGTTACCTCTGGTGATAACTCTGGGTTTCTGTGTATTTTAATTTCTTTTCCAGTCCTCAGGGATTTTGCTTTGATTTCTGCTGCCACATTTTAAGACATTTTTGTCACTCTCATTCATAATTATGCATGGAAACTCTGTTCTGAATTCTAGTGGTACCATGAACTAATGTGATTTTATGCTAGAGATACTTTTTGCTATATCATTTATATTACAGTATATCCTTAAGAATAGGCTATTACAGGCAAAGATACTCATCCTCACTGATAATTAAGAAAATAAATTAAAATAATAATTGTTTTTAACTTTAGCATATTTGTATAAAATTTTAAAATGTGCAGTATTAACTGGAATATGGTTAAAACAAAGGTTTTGAGGGGCTGTTACCAGTTTTATGTTGATAGTGAATTTTGATTTCATTCTGCTTTATGGATTCCACCTTGATATTTTGTATTCAGTATTAGAAATAAACTTGTAAGTTTTCATTGGCAGTGGTCTAGGAAGTGGTTGTGATGAAAATAATAGAAGCAGTAGCATGAAAGTATAATGAACAGCATATAACTGTAACTACAAAGATAAGATTAAATATGTAAAACACGACTTGTTTGTGTGATGCAATACCACATAGTATTTAAAAATAATAATGTAGGCATATATTGTTAATATGGATAGTCACAAAATATTAAAGAAAACTAGGTTAGAAACAAATTTGTGTGTATTTGTATATTTTTACAAATGAAAAATTCTGTAATAATACATAGCTATAAACAGATACTGATTTGGCCAAGTTTTAGTTTCCTGTTTATCTTATAAGTTATACGAGGAAAAAACCAGTATGTTACCCATTAGCTATTACAGATTGCTAAGACAGTATTGGTGTGGTGAAGTGGAAAAGCTCCAGCTCGAGACTGGAAACTGGTTATAGTCCAAGCCGTGCCACTAATTGGCTGTGAGACCATCAGCAAATCTCTCTAGGCCTCAGTATCTGTATTTGAAAAATAAATTGGCTGAACTAGGTCTAGACTTCTAAAACTCTTTAGCAGACTGTTGGAGTTTCCAAGGAATTAGCAGGATGGAACAGGTTTCTCTGTAAACTCCCGCATCTCCCTCACCAAACAGATCAGTTCTGTAAGGTTGGTATTTTGTATGTTGTTTTCATTTTAGCCACCTATCATAGATTTGAGTTGAAATAAGAAAAAGAAATATCTTTTAAGATTCAGCAATTCTAGGTACGTCTGCTACTGTTCCGTTTGAACTTCCTTCTGAGTGGAGCTTACCTTAGGTATCAGCATGCCCTTGCTCTCCACAAAATTATCAAACTATGACAATCTACATCCAGTGAGAACTGATTACTAAATAAGTAGTTAGGAAAGTACTTTTATCCTACCAGGCTTATAGAGGCCTGTGTTATACAAAAGTGAACACCATTTCAGCATCTTATATGATTTTTTTTTTTTTTCATTTAGTCTTGACCCATTGAAATAACACTTTTCCTGTTGTACCACTTTTCAGTCTGCACTGCAGTGAATAGTTGGGTCACCAGAACTTGTGTAGCTTGAGACAGTTACTTAACCTCTTCTGTTTCAGTGTTATGTTTTCTAAGAACATGAATGACTTAGTTGGATTATGTGATCTCCAAGTTTATGTTAGCTATAAATTGCTCTGAAATTGTGCAGTTACTAAAGTGATAGCTGAAGAAATTTGAGTTCACTGTTAACTTTGGTTACTGATATAGTATCATTTATACTATATTTGGAATTAATTTATATTGGGAAACTTATGTACATTTAACAAGATAAATCTTTGTTATTCTTGTATATCATCATGTTGCATTAGATCTAAGTAGTGAAGCCACTTGATTTGCATTTGACTCTGTATTTTGCTATTACGTCTCTTCGGGGGAGACCACATCGTTACATTGGTGCCTGTAACATTGCTGCTGTGAAGTTAATTAGTACGGGAAGGATATAAACCAACATTTTTGGGGTATGGGAATGAATTGAAACTTAAGGTCAATTTTCAGTTTGATGATTCTTGTCTACTCAAGAAGTAAGGAGATAATTAACGATAGAATCTATTCTCTGGCTCATATTAAAGAAGATTTTACTCACATTACAAATATCCTTTGAAAATATCTGTAGCATATTATCTAATGGTATAAAATATGATCAAAATAATGTATGTTGAATGTTTAAACTTTAAAAAAAATTTACAGTAAAAAATACATTGCCATTAATTCCCCTTAAAACACTACCCTTTCATTTTGAACTCGTTATCCTGGCATGCTTGCCATTTTCTGAAGCAGTTGTGGAAGTTTTTTGTGTCTTTATGAGATGTGATCAAAAACATGGTGAACTTTTTTGTGGTGTGTCTTTTTGAGACAGGGTCTCACTATGTTGTTCAGGCTGGCTTTGAGCGCACTTTGTAACGTAGGCTGGTCTTGAACTCTCAATGATCCTCCTACCTCAGACTCTTGAGTGCTGGGATTACAGGCGTGTGCCACCACACACGGCTACAGAGTGAACCTTCTTGCCAGATGCCATCCATAAAAAAGGCAAACTCATAATAAAAGTACTACAGTATTTCCTCAGCTGTCTTACTCACCAGATCTGAACTTCTGACTCTTCCTCAAAGTCAAAATGACCAGGAAAAGTAAATGTTCTGAATGGATTCAGGACATTGAAGCAGACTTGACAGCATAACTATAAAGACACCAAAAAGGGCTTCATTAAGTGGCAAAAATGGTAGGATAAGTGTCTTAGAAGCAAGGGGGAGGTATTTCGAGAGGGTTAGTGGCAGTGTGTCTTCTTATAATAAAAATTTTGAGAAATTAAACATCCACAATATTTTTTAATAACACCTCATGTGTCATCTTTAACAAAATGTGTCAAAAATAGACATCTATATTTATCAATTTCTAAGTTTCTTTGATGTGAAATAATGTTATATGCAATTTACTAGCTCTAATGAGAAAAATGGGGAAATATGTAAATAGGAGTAATTCAGTAAAATTTTAAAGTACTATTTTATTTTATCTTTGTTTTACATAAAACTTGTTTATTAGTATAAATTTGGTTTAGTTTTCAAGGCTATATTTTTCTGTTAAAATTTTGTGTTGGGCACTTGAATAACAAACACATTGACCTGCATTGTGATTAAGATAGATGTATAAACAAATAATTACACTATGGTAGAAAAGTCCTGCGACAATAGTATTCTCTACAATAAAGGGCCTAGGAAAGTGTTTCTAAGTATGTAGTACATTGATTAGGAGGTTCTGCAGTAAGTTTCTTTGCCACTGAAAAACAAAAAGATTATTCAGTTAGCACAGAAAGAAATTTCAAAATTGATACAATTTATTAGCAAGAGTGTTTGGTACAACATTGTGTTTTGTACTGCACTGCAACCTGAGTGCAAAGTTACCATTGCTTGTGTGCATGTTCCTTAAAATCCAGGGATTGTTAACCGGAGTAAAATGCTTCCTAATTCCAGACTGTTGGGTGTGCGTAGTTAAAATAATTTTGATCATATCATGAAGCGTTATATCTTTTTCCTTAAGATTATATTTTGGACACTTCCACATCAACTGAAAATTTTTACACTTGCTTACTTTAATGCTACAGCATTAAAAGTAATAACATGTTCCTCTTTGTAGCTGTTGGACATTTAAATAGTTTCCCAATTGAGTTTAATTATACCTTAGGACGAATATCATATAATATGGAAATCTTCCATTGTTATTATTTCATTAATTCCTTTCCTAAAAGATACAAAATTAAGTCCGCATAGACACTACCAAATAGATTTACAGAAAAATGGCACTCCCAGTAGAAGCATATGAGAATTCTCATTTGATTTCATTGTCTGTAACACTGTAGAAACATGTTTTTTTCCTATTAATTTTAGTGTACTATTTTCTTAAGTGTTCTTTACTGATAAAAAGCATTGTTGGTAAGAGGCTTAATTTCTGCAGAAATCCTTAGCAAAAAAATATTTTGAAAATTCAGTCCTTTCCTTTATAATTTGAAAATCTCACAGAATGATGTTTCAGGAACTGATTAACACCATACTAAAGAAGGTAGTTCTATCAGTAAAGTATCATTACACTTAGAAATGGAGAGATTTTTTTTTTGTACTGAATGATCATTCCATCTTTACAATTGATAGATACTTACTGGCAAATTAGCTGCAGATAAAGAATGTTAACCAAAACTATGTTCCCTTATTTTTTAGATACACTTAAAAGATGTGCAAATTGCTTGGGTCAGTACAATTTCTATTAAACTGAAAATATCTACAGTGATCTGCTTCTGTAATGTTTTTGACATATGCTGTGTTTACTATCATGATACTTTAAAAAATACGTTTAGCAGATTATTTGCTTTTATGACTAGTTCTGTTCTTGCTTCAGAACATTGCCTGTCAGCTAAAAGATAGAAAACGAAAACACAACTGAACAAAAATTGTAATGCTTGTTGAAGTACTATTGCTGAATGATTTGTTGAGGAAAAAGGACTTGAATGACTAAAATGACATTATTATGTTTTTCTATTTTAAACATGTATTTGATTTAATCATTCTAGTCTGTGTTCTGTCACTGAACTAATAGCCCAGCACTGGCCTTTACAAAACAACCAAAAAAAAAAAAAATGCACATAAAGCAATTGTAAGTAATTTTGGCAACCAAAGTACAGTCAGCTACTCACTGTAAAGCTGTCCCTGGTGTGCTCAGATGTTCAGCCACCAAAGTGATAAACTGCAGGAAAATAATATTTTTGACAGGTATTCAGCTGGCATTTCTGTTTGTAAGTTACTTAGGTCAACATTGAAAAAGCCAGTGAAGTATATTTTTCTATGAGATTCACTGATTCAAATGTAAAAGTTTGCCTGAAGTCGTAATAGTATTTTAAGTGACAGTTATGAGTTTGAATTTTTAGTATCATGTATCATCATTAAAATTTGAGAAGTTTTTATTGGAGTGATCTTCAAGAAGATATTTTTGTCCTTTGTTACATTGAGTTTAGGCTTTCTGTTCTTTGATAAGTAATCCTTTGAGTGTACTTAGTATATGCAAAACATCTTATAAAATATTTTCATTTTTTTCTTTGAAGCCAAAGCCATAAAGCATTATTTAAAAATAAAAACAGACAATTCTAGTTTCTTTGAGAGTAATTCTAAGGGAGTATGATTGAAACTTTAAGGGTAAAGTAGTGAGCAAAGCCTGTGCCTGTCTAAAAAGCAGGGGATTTCTCCTTTCCTGTGTCTCTCTCGGTGGGTGATAACAGAGGTAGACTTATCTAGTGGTTGCTTATGGCCATAGTCCGTATCTCACAATTTAAACTTACTGTATATTAACAAGGCATCTTGTTAATTGTGGCATTATACTATAAAGACATATCCTAATATCAGCTAAGTATCTTAAATCATAAATACTTTGTAAACGTGTTAACTCCTTAAAGAACTCATGTAAATACCTTGAAATTGTAGTTTAAGGTACATCTTCATAATCAAAAGATGTTCTTAGTAACATTTTAAAAGTGTGTAACAGCAAAATATGTGGGAGAAATCTCCTATTTCTTTTTGTAGGGAAGTAGCTAAATAAGATGTGGTATATTCACAATGAAATTGAATATACCAGTGAAAATAAATGAACCAAAGTAGAAACTTGCTAGCTGTCCATCAAATTCTTTTTCTTTCTTCCGGTACCTAGATCTCACAGGTCCCGGCATTTCTATAGCAATGTGTATTTTTCAACGACAGAATTGGAAAATAATGTCAGAAGCTATTAAAGAAGAAAAAGTGAATACAGAAAATATTCTAGTTAGATTCAATCATACTTCTGGAATAAGACTAACAGATTTTAAGAAAAGTTATATAAATGCCATGTGACTTGTAAGAGTTCTTATTCCAAGTATAATTTTGAAATTAATTTGTCTATATTTGGAAAGTAACGTGGACTGTTCCATGTTATCATGAAAACATTGTTACAAAGAGGACTAAGGGAGAGAATTGCATACTATAAGTTAAGCATATCATCGGTACTTATAAACAACTCAGCATATTACTGAAAAGTGATTCTGAATGGGTCATAAAAATGAAGAGAAGTGCGTGTGATTTATTCAGCGGCTTGTCATTTTGTGAGACTGGTAACACTGTTACCAGATTACATGGATCATAAATGAGAAATGACTTTCAAACTTGTAGTAATAGTCAAAACTAAACCATTCATGAAATACTTCTGGATGTTTCACAGATTCTTTCCAACTTTTAAATATATTTTGGATTTAAATATGGCTGTTTTCTATGAATGTGACATTTTAAAAATGAGGATTTAAGATACTATCTTTGAAATGTGATCTGGAAAGAGAGAGAAGGGGGAGAGAGGAAGAAAGAATGAGGAGAAGGAAAACGGAGGAGGGGAGCAAGAGAAGAAGAAGGCAGGAGAGTGGAAGAGAGAAATGTACTGTCTAGGTAAAGGAGTAAAAACTAGAAACCTGAACAAGAAAGGAAATCACATAGTAAAACACCAACAATTCAAAGGAATGCAGAAAGAGAAACAGCACTAGAAAAGACCTATATCCCCAGTCAATTTATGTAGGTCAGCTGTATAAAAGATATTATCAATCAATGCCAAAGTAGTTACCAAACTTCCAGATTAAGTTACATTTCAAGAAGTTAGTTGTTTAATTCGAAATACTATAGACAAAAGTCACCTAGATCTTTCATGTCAAGTTGTGAGAGTGTTACAGTTTCTTTAGTTATATAAAATATACACTGAAAACTAGAATTAACTTTTTGGAAAAATATTTCTAGGTGTTTAGTATTTGGGCAATTCCAATTGGTTTTATTTTAATCTATTTTATTTTGGTATCAGGAATCAAACCCAGAATCTCACGCTTACCAGGAATTCTAATTGTTTTCAACCTGGATTGGCCAACATAGCAGAAAATCAAGAGGGATCACAAACTGCATGTTAAGAGTTTCCAGGCATACTTAGTGATTGAATGATTTGTACTCAATCTAGAACATCGCAGAATACTAAAGAGAGGAGGCAAGTAGATTAGAAAGGAGTTTAATAAGTGGGAAGGGCATGGAAGGAGTCACCACAGAGAAGGCCATGGCAGCTCCCTGTTGACAAAGGGCAGGTTCTGCCTGATACAGCCTCTGATGGCGTGTAGGGCTCTGGTGGCTGGTGTGAGCTGATGTATTTTGTGAGAGTGCAGGGGATTGGGTAAAGCTTTACATTTCTGAGCTTTGGCAGACTTTTGGGAGGGAGAAGCAATAGGGGCTTATGGGAAGAAGGAGGCGTGCATTGGCACAGCTTTGAACCACTGCCATGATGATTGTGCTGTTTCTCAGGCGGGCGGACCTAACACTTAGCATATATAAAATTATATTCAATAATACTTTAACTAAATTGGAATTTAAACAAAAAGTGTTTAATTCTAAACATCAGATTGCTGCACATATTGAACTGTTACAGAGAAATATCCCATTAATCTCAATATGTGAGGAATAATTTGCTATATGATTCTCTCTGAGATTAGGGCTGTGGAGTATTTTAAAGATAAGCAGTATCTAATTAAAACCATAATATTTCTTCCTGTGTGACTTGTGTCATATAATTAAACAAGTGGGTGGACTCGATCACTTGCTAGCTACTTTTGATTTTTTTTTATTTTAAAGATAGTAAAACCCAACAAAACAAGACAGAACAAAGCCAGTCAGAACAATGCAGCAAAATTGGTATGGAACTTCAAAGCAGGATACCAGGAAAATAATAGCTCCCATAGTGAGGTGTCCAGGCCAGGTGCCTTGGTATAAAGTCTGCTGTGCTTGTCCCTCCACGTGTACCATTTCCCAGTGCTGTAGAATAAACGTGGATGACAGAACACAGTAGGTCCAAAATTCAACCATACAGAAGAGCAAAAAAAATGGATGTACACATTGAAGTTCAGTCTTATATTTTTGCAGCAAGTGACATCCTAAAAAGTTATTGCATCGCTATGAAAAAAGAAAATCTGCCCCAAAATACCTATCTTACTCTTAAGTGCCTTGAGTTGGTGATACAATTGGTGTTAATAGTGTTAAAACAGAACAACATGTTTTCACTGGCACAGGATTCCTAATCTTAGATATATCATGAAATTATGTCTTTTATGGTAAATACAGTATAAGATACTTCTAATGCTTTACCATAAGTAATTTCTGGAATCTAATAGGAAGCTGACCTCATTCTTAAGTAATTAGAGATGATAGCTTAAGTTATGGTATTTATTGTGCATACAGACCTTCTTTTATAACTCTTATTGTGTGTTCCTTTGTGGCAGCCATATCTTTTTCACTTTTGGCAAAAATTAGGCTTTGTATCTCCCCCCCCATATGTTTTTTTCCATAAAAACCATCTCTACTCAAGTATTTACTGTCAGAAAATTCACTCATTGTAAGTGTACATTTCAATGGTTTGTGGCAAATTTATAGTTTGAAATTTATCACAGTGTCTTAGAACATTTCCATTACCCTAAAAAGTTAAGTCTGTCAGTCTGTGTTCCCTCATGTGTGGTTATTACTTTTATTGTTTTATGACGGGTGTTTTCCCCTTATACTTTCCCTGTCACTCTTTAGTTTGCTTTATCTAGTTGTTTTATCTCATTTTCATGGAGTTCGTTTTTCCTTTTTTTTTTTTATTTCTTTTGACCTTGAGTTATTCATCAGATGACCTTGTTATGGAGTCTTGTGAGGGAATCAAATCACAGTACTCAGTCGGTAGGAATTTACCTGCTCTTACTCCAGTCCCCTTTTAGCTTCCCCTCTCTGCTGCTGCTGCTGCTGTTGCATAGCTTGGTGCTTATGTTGGGAAGGTGACGTGTGCGTAGAAGGGAGCTTAATGGAGGATTTAGGTGGAGAAACCTGTGACTGTGAGGTCCTTCACTGTGTGTGCCTGCAGTTTCAGTTTGCCGTTGCAGCAAAACAGACCAAAGGCACTGCAGATTTGTAGGCGTGAAGAAGGCACATGGGTCTATTTCTTTTCACCTTCTCTTTGTATATAGACTCATGAAATGTGATCTTCCCTGTGTTCCTACAGGGGAAAGATAAGTTGTGTAGAGAGGTTTCAGTGTGACAGTCTAGATGGATGGGATAATTGAAACAATTGAGCTATGTTGCATTCAAAAATTTTTAACTTTCAGAAAGCAAAAATCAAATTGCTTACTCCTTATCCCATCTTTTTTTGTGTAGAAAAGGTCAGTTATACAATATCCTGCAAGCTTGGTTCGGAAACTTGAAGCACAAAATGGCAATCACCAAGAGAGTTTCTCATATAATTTAAAAGTGAAAAAAAATGTGAAATATATTTGGGAGCTGTGAGGCCAAATAGAAATAAATTTAATGCATGAATAGTTTTTAAAGAATTAAAGTTAGAGTTCTAAAGAAAAATGAAAAATTTAAAGATATAAATTAGATCAGAGATGTGTTAGAAGCAAGAATCTGTGGAGATGTGCCTATAATACCAGCACTGGGGAAGCAGAGGCAGGAGGAGTTCAAGGCCAGTTTAAGCTACGTAGTGAGACCCTGTCTCAAAAAAAAGAATATGCAGATTATAAAGTCGAAGAGCAGATGCAGAATAATGTGGCAGAGAATGTATTCTGGCCTCACATTGTGGAAAACATGATTTTAATTCTTGATTTGATTCTAGCCAGCCACAATCTTGGATAACTCACTTGCAGATCTGGAGTACAGTTTCCCTATGTATAACATGAATAGGTTCATGTGTTTAGGTTAAATTTTAAGGTCTTTTGTACTTTAAAATTATGTAATGAGGTGACAATGAAGATCATAAAAGGATGCTCATCATCAGCCATTAGGAACATGCATATTAGATCACTATACGGTATCAAGTCTGTACTTACCACAAGGACTAAAATAAAAAATAGTGGCAATACCAAATGCTGTCGGGTGTAGAGGAATCAGATCACTAATACACTGCTGGTAGGCATGTAAAATTGTACAGCCACTCTGGAAAAGAGTTCAGCAGTTTCTTATAAAATTAAAATGTATTACTATATGCTGTGATCTGAATATGTGTCTTCCCAAAATTAATGTGTTAGAATCCTGTACCCCACAGTGAGGCTCATAAGAGGTAAAGATGTGGGAGGTCATATAGGTTTAGAGGATGGAGCACTATAGCTGGATGTGTTGGCTCACACATGTAATCCCAGCACTCAGAGAAGGCTGAGGCAGGAGGAGCTCTGTGAGTTCAAGACTAGACTAGGCTACAAAGCGAGCTCAAGGCCAGCCTGAACTGCATAGCGAGACCCTGTCTCAAAAAAAAAAAAAAAAAAAAAAGTAGAGGAGAGAGCACTAATAAATAGGATATGCACCCTTATAAAAGCAGCCCTCTAAACTACCATACTCTTTCTCCCTGTCAGGAGATCACAGGAGGAGCCAACTGTGAGGAGGAGGGTCCTCACCAGGCAGCACATCTGCTGGTGCCTGGATCTTGGACTTCACAGTTCTCAAGACCATAAAAAAATAAATCTGTGTTATTTATGAGATACGCAACCTATGACACTTTGATAAAAGACAAATTCAGTACAAATTTGAAGGTCTTATTAATTGGTTTTACTTGTGATTTTAGAATTAGGCAACACTGCATTCCGTAAAATAGGGTATTCACATGAGCTGAGAAGAAAGGGATTTTTTTGTTTGTTTGTTTTTGCTTTGTTTTTTGAGACAGGGTCTCACTATGCCGTTCAGGCTGGTCTTGAACTCACTTTGTAGCCCAGGCTGGCCTTGAACTTGCAGTGATTCTCCTGCCTCAGGCTTCCTGAGCCTGGGATTACAGGTATGCACCACCATGCCTGGCCAGGGGTTGGTTTTATAGGGATAGGTAGAAAAAGTCTGAAGAAAGCAGAAGAAACTAGTGGATTAGTGATTTCAAAGTTATTTCAAAGTTACATGTTTTTCCAGGTGTGTTGGTACACATGTAATACCCACACTCGGGAGGTTGAGGCAGGAGGGTAGCTGTGAGTTCCAGGCCACCCTGGGCAATGTAGTGAGTTCAGAGTCAGCCTGAACTGTCTCAAAAAAAAAAAAAAAAAAAAAGTTGTATTTCTTATAAAGCTGTGACAAAGATGGAACAGCAGAAAAATAACTAGCCGACTGCAGGTTGATTATTTAGCTAAGGTTTAAAGTATAGGGAAGTTCACTATTTCACTGATTGAAACATCTGAAAATGTTAGTAATCTTCCTCTTCGGATTTCTCAGACTGTCAGATAACACCTCAGTTTCACTTCAGTGATGTGGGCCTTTAGTGTGAATTACTACATTTTGATTTTTCACTTGTTCTAGAGCTGGTGCAGGAGCCTAGTTTATTCAGATAGTAGCCTTCTATAATTTTATTTGACAGTGTTACGGTCCCCTGCTCTCTGAAAGCACCCAAATCTGGGAAAGGGAAAAAAAACTATGGTAAATTTTCCAGTAATTAATATCCAATATGCACAGTCTTTGTTGATGACTTCAGAGGTTTGGTTCACTCAGGTGGCAAAAAATGAGGAAAAGCTTAGCTGGTTATTGAAAATATACTCTTCTTTCATTATTGATTACTAACCCAGTTTTTTCCCCTCACCAGGGCTCCATTATTCATTTTGATGCATCTTTCCACCTACATTTTACACATGGATATGTTAAAATAATATGAAACATTTTGATTTAAAGAATTACCAGATCTAGATGTAATAGTGCATGCCTAAAGTCTCAGCTACTCAGGGAGCCTGAGGCAGGGAGATTGCAAGTCCAAGGCCAGCCTCTGGAATTTAGTGAGACCCTGTCACAAAAATTTTTAAAAAATCGACAAAGTAATGGGAATGTAGTGCAGTGGCATGTGTGAAGCCCTGGGTTTGATCCCTAGTACAGGGAAAGAGGGGAAGAATTACCATGAGAAATAAATTTGAAGAGAATTAGAGAAGATGGTGTATGTGCTTACAGAGGAAGAACAAGAAGCTAACATTTATTAAATGTTACATGTTCAGTTTTATATGCATTTCTCATTTAATGCACATTAATTCTTTGAGAAAAGTACTTTTATTTTTTTGGATGACAAAACCGAAGCTTTGTGAGGTTAAGTAATTGTCCACTGTCAGCCAGTGGCAAAGCCAAAACTGGCACTTGATTCAGTTGACTTCAAACCCCATATTCTTAACTCGGTGCTAAAATGAAAGTGAAAATGAAAATGCTGAGTCCCATGAAAACAGAATCCTAAAAAACAAGGGTAAACAGAAAAAAAGGATTATCAAGTTATTTTTTGCAGTGTTAAATTATAGAATTACTTTATTTTTTTATGTTTATATTTGATGCAGATAAGATATAGAACACATATTGCTGTTATATGACATAATATGAAATACACTCCGGAATTCTTCACGTTTCTTGTTTCACCAGTGCTTGTGGAAGAAGCATGCATTTTCAGATTTGAGCCCCTTGCTTCCTTGTTACTGGGCATTCTTTTTTTGTCTCCTCAGAATAACTACTTTCTTGAGTTTTGTGGAAATCGCTCTATTGCATTTTTGTTGTTGCTGTTATTTAAATAATCTTTATTGTGGCATATTTGACATATAATCAGCTGTAGATACCTGAAGCTTACAGTTTGCATGTATGCACTCAGGAAAACACTGTCACAGTCAAGAGAATGTGAACCTATCATTACCCTCCAGAATTTCCTCATTCCTTCACTGATCCAAGCAACCAACCACTAATCTGATTTCAGTTAGTACAGATTAGATGTTGGGATTTTTCTAGGAATTCATATAAGTGGAAACATACAGTGTGTATTCTTTGGTCTGTCTTCTTAACTCAGCTTAATTAACATACTGCTATATCACTATCAGTAGTTTATTTCATTTCATTGCTAAGTAATATTGTATTGTTCGGATGCATCAGAGTTTATTTATGTATTCATCTATTGCTAAATGCTTGGAGTATTTTCCAGTTCATGCTAATAACACATAAAGCTGCTATGAATATTTCTTGTGTAAGTTTTTATATTGATAAATACTTTGTTTCTTAAGTATTTCCCTAACATCAGAATGGCTTTGTCATATGATAAAGGATGACTTTTAAAACCCTTTAAAAGGTTGACTTTTTAAAGAAATTGTCAGACTTTTGTTGTTGTTACTGTTGTTTTGTTTTCTTCGATACAGGGTCCCCCTTGCATAGTTCAGGCTGGTCTTGAACTCACCAAGTAGGTTAGGCTGGGTTTAACTAACAGCAGTCCTCCTGCCTCAGCTTCCCAGGTACTGGGATTACAGGTGTGCACCACCATGCCTGCCTTCTGTTTTATGAAGTGTTCATACCATTGTATTATTTCTGACTCTTTTTTTTGAAAAAAAGTAAAACAATTTCATAACAAAACATGGGTGAATAACAGTAGTTAATAAATTACATGTTATTATCTGTAAAGCAGTTGCTCAGGGTTCATACCATTTCAGATTTACACCTACAGTGTCTGAGAGTTTTAGTTGCTTCACATCTTGTCCTACAGTTGGTGTGGTCGGTCTTCGTCACTTTAGTACTTCTCGTAGGTGTGGAGAGGTATCTCATGGTGGGTTTTTTCATTTACACATACAGTTTCCTGTTCTGTTGTTTGCTTTTTCATTTTCTTATGTGTCTTTCAGAGATCAGAAGTTTGTAGTTTTAATGATATTCCATTTATCTTTTGATATCATATCCAAGAAACCTGAGCCTGTTTGTAAGATTTTTGCTTTAGTTAAAGTTGTGAATATTATGTGTTAATTTTTGCTTGTAATATGAGTTAGAAGTCACTGTTTTCTTTTTTCAGTCAGCTGGGTATGGATAGCCAGTTTTTCCAGTGCTATTTGTGATTAAGTATTTGTATTGCACTTGTGCCAAATTGATGTGTTCACATTTCTGGATAAATACTGAGGGGCTGAATTGTTCTGTCATATGGCTCTGAATTTACGACTAGACCATGCTGTAGTCTACGAATCTATCTTAATGCTAGCACTGTACTATCTTGATTATTGTAGCTTTGTATGTCTTTTTTTTTATAGCTTTTTAAGTCTTTAAGACCTATAAGTATACTTATTTTGTTCTTTTTCAAGGTTTTGGGTATTTTAGGTTCTTTGCATGTAAAAGTGAGTTTTAGGAAATTGTGACCGTATTTATACACAAATGTCCTGAGATTTTGATTAGGATTGTATTGAATCTCTAGATAATATTTTGGGGAAGTTAATGTTGTGACAATACTGAGTCTTAACATGAATATGATATATTTCTCATTAATTATTCTTTAATATGTCCCAATAGTGTTTCAGGGTTTTAATTTGTAGGTTTTGCACATCTTTCTTAAACTTACCCTAAAGCTTTTCACACTTTTAATCCTGTTTTAAATGGTATATTTTTAAATTTCAGTTTTCGGTTGTTTACTGCTAGTGTGGTTAGAAATATTGTTGATTTTGTATATTGCCCAGTACTGTCATTTATTTTTCAATTACTTGGTTACATTGCCAGTCTTACTACAAATTTGTTTGGGTAATTTTTTTCTAGCCATCTTCTCACCTTTATATAAAGCGAATCATTGTGGAAAAATTGATGGGCTCACTGATAGAAGATGGTAAAATATGTAATAGAATTAGGCATAGTAAAGTATTTGCCTTCTGATAAAATCCTAGGATGAACTTGGAATTATGACTTAAAATCTTGTACAGTCATCCAGGTAAAATTTGAGGAAGCTGTTTGATTTGGGAGTTGTCAGGTTAGAGATGAGTCATTTAATGCAGGAGACTGATGTGTAATCAGAGAAGGCTATAGAAGTCATCCCTCGATTGATAGGTCAATAAGATTACTCACAATTTGATGAGGTTTGTGCTTCTTTTTAAGTAAGAGATTCAGGTCTTTTATCTATATGCAGGTGTTACATTTTTACAGATAATTTTTATCAGAAGTATATTTTGTTAAGTAGTTAACTTTCAAATACTTTCTTTAACTTTAGGTATCAAAAAATAAAGATGGAAAAGAACAAAGTGAAACTGTATCACCATCCGAAGATGAAACATTCTCCTTGCCAGGTCTCAAAACAGTGATGTTGAAAAGAACATCTCAAGGGTTTGGTTTCACATTAAGGCACTTTATTGTTTATCCTCCGGAGTCTGCAATTCAGTTTTCATATAAGGTGAGAGAAATAATTAAAAATTTGAAAAAATAATTCCTGTTTTGTCTTTCCTTTCCTTTTTTGTCTTAAAAGAATTAACTATTATATTTATATTTTGTGTTCTTTTGTTCTTTTGGATATTTTTCTATCTTCTAGAACAAAAACTATGAAAAATCATATGATTCTAAATTCCAGTTTTTCTAGACTTATTTTATGAGATTTTGATTAGGATTGTATTGAATCTCTAGATAATATTTTGGGGAAGTTAACATTGTAACAATACTGAGTCTTAGCATGACTATGATATATTTCTCATTAATTATTCTTTAATATGTCCCAATAGTGTTTTAGGGTTTTAATTTGTAGGTTTTGCACATCTTTCTTAAACTTACCCTAAAGCATTTCACACCTTCCAGTGTGAAATTCCAGTTTTTCTAAATTCCAGTTTTTCTAGACTTACAGACTTCCTTCAAGTTTTTCTAATATGAACATAACTATTTCCTAATTAGCTAGAAAGTATAAGTTTTCTGGGAAGAGTATAAAAAGGAAATCACTCATTAAAATATTCTACTAGTTACACAAAATTCATACAATTAGCATGGCCCAAAGCTCAATTGACATCATAGCAATACTTCCAGAAATATAATATGGTGGAGTCAGAATTTTCAAACAGCTGCTTTCAATGAATTATGTGAATCTGCTTCAGAGGATAACAGTAAGATCTAAAAAGGGTAGTGTGTAATAATTATAATTGTAGTTGACACACCCAGTATTTGCTGTGTTCTTTACAACTCTTTATGGAAGTTAATCTTGCTTTGTCTTCTCCAGCATTCTGAGCAGCAAGTGGTATTGTTAGCCTCGAATAGCACAGAGAACTGATGCGGGGCATGCAGTAGACCTGCTACTTGAACTTGGCCAGCGTATCTGAATGTGCTGGTGTTTGAAAAAGCAGTGTCTCGTCATATTTAGAGAATACATACACTCTTTCATTACAGTTCTGTTAAGTGCATCTTTTTGGTAAGATGTCTCTTGCAGAATAGTCTTTTTAAATGTCCCTAATAGCCTATTTATTTATTTATTTATTTATTTATTTTTGTGGTACTGGGGATCGAACTCACGACCTCGCACTTGCCATGCAGGCACTTATGCCACTGAGCTAAATCCCCGTCCCCCCCCCATAGCCTTTAAAGATTATAAATAATTGCTACTTTTAGAGTTAAAATTTACCAACTTGGGATTTGTAAATTGTCTGTAAAACTGTTGGCTAGATGCCATAATAGTCTAGTTTATCTTGAAAGTTTTTAAAATAGTATTAATTATGTGTTAAATCACTTATCATAGCATCTGATAATTACATAGTAGGGTTGAAGACTTTTTTTTGTTTTAGTTTTATTTTGAATAATAGCTTTGGGCCATGTTAAGTGTATAGGTAGTACACTTTTATAAGATAATTATTAAACACAGGTTAAAAATATATTCTTGGACCAGGGATACAGCTCAGCAGCATAAGCGCCTGCCTGGCAAGTGCAAATTTCCCGATATCTATATCTGTATCTATACATAAATATATTCTTATTGTACCTATTTCTAGAAATTTTCAGTAGAGCGAGTGGTGTAATTGTTGCTCCCATTACTGCTTGTTGTTTTGCCATGATAAAGCACCTAACAGACAATGGGACCACCTTTCTCACAAGCTGTGTGATAATTGCAAAATGTAGTACATATAAGACATGGTAGGACTTGATATGCAATAACTGCTTAGAAAATTTTAGTGATATGTGTTATTTAGTATAGATGTCCTTGCAACAGGTCTCAGTCTTTTTTACGTGGAATATATATATTGAAATCTTTTTCATTTTAATTGTGACATTTTATCAACCTTAAAGATGTGTTTGTTGCTTTGTTTTGGTAGGGCTAGGGATTGAACCCAGGGCTTTGCATATACTACTTGGTAAGCATTCTATCACTGAGCTACATCCCTGGCCCCAAAGGAATGTACAAACAGTTTTGGTATTATGTCAGAGATGTGCAGTTTATTCAACAGTGTGTTTATTATTTCAGTTAGCTGGCAACCTTTCTAGCATCAGAACAGAACTTACAAACAGCAGTAACAGAACAACTTTTCGCCAGCCAAAATAAAGGTCAAGAATTATGTAATAAATTATCAAATGTCTATTTTTCTTTTTACAATATGTGTAGCTTCCATATGGTTGAAACTTAGCAAATCTTTGAATAAATGTATTTTTGTACAACTTTTAAAAGGTTTTTCTAATTTCTCGGCTAGATATACATAGCACAGCTGCAAGACAGCTTGGTAGCAAAGAAAGATCAAATAAAACTTACATAGTGAGTGTGAGAACTGAAATATGCGTTGTTTAGAATCAGTCTGTTTACATAGACAATTCCAGGTGCTATAATGGGCATAAATGTTCTGCTGTAGTCAGTATAGTGCAGTAAGTGGTGACTGGACTTCATCCCAAAATATGAGCTCCATCGGTCCCAAAGGTTTGCTTGGCGATCCTCGTGGTTAACTGTTAGATGCTCATGCCTGACGTGTCAGAGACTGAACTGATACCTTCTGCCAAACTGGCTTCCCCTATAGCTTTCTCTTCCCTATTTGTGGAAACTTCACCCTTCTGACAAAAGGCCCTATTAGTGAGATTTTAATTAGATTAAATTGGGAAGGGCAATTTGGATTAAATCAATCCTTGCTGTGATTTGTCAAGAATTTATAAATATATATATATATATATAAAAGAATTTTGTTTTTATTTTGTAGGATGAAGAAAATGGAAACAGAGGAGGTATGCCATAAAAGTTTTAATTTTTGAATGAATGTATTTCTATCCATGTCTATTAAGTATTACTAAGATGCCACAGGTTATGAAGTTCAGATATATATCCATTCTTATGTGTGAGAGTAATAGATACTAGATTTTGTACTGTAGACTTAAACATTTCATGAATTCTGTTGTCTTATTATAACAACTTAAATACGAAAGTTTTATTTATATAATTTTGATTCTAAGAAAAGTATCTGAAGTTTTTATATTAAAAAGTAATCTAAATTTTAGTGATTCTTTAGATATGAAATGCTTAATGTTTTGTCATTTAGGCTTAATTGACTCAAGTACTGAAGAGGATTTGGGTTCCTTTTTATATTTAATCTCAGTTAAACATTAAGGAGCTTAAAAGGGGAATTGAGCTGGCAATAGGATTATTTCTTAATGGATTTATTTTTCTTTTAATTTTAAAGCAACAATAATGAGTTAAAATTTATATACAGTAAAATATACTCTAGAAAATTTAGACTTTAAAAAGTTACATACATAGTACAGTGAAGTTCTGCATATGCTTCATTCAACTTCTCCTGTGTTTAAAAACTTACATAACCATGGTACCATTATCAAAACCAGTTAGCACTGGTGTGATACTGCCTCAGCTGCTCTAGAGGGTCGGACCAGTTTCTCTGCTAGTGTCCATTTCTCTCCGAGTTGTGTGTGCATTCAGTCATCGTGCCGACTTTATCTGTTTTACTTTGTGAGAGTTTCAGAGCCTTTTTATTTTATTTTAGCTTATGACTTTGGTATCTTTGGAAACCGCTCAGTTTTTATTTTTGTAGAATATCTTTCAATTTAGATTTGTGTATTTTCTCATTAGTTTATACATTTTACCAAGAATTCCATATTTGCACCTATTTTAAGTGTACAGTTGGAGTTTTCACAAAATACAAAGTGTGAAACCACTGTCCAAATCAAGATACACTGTGAGAAACATTTCCATCATTACCGCATAAAGTTCCCTAGTGCTCTTTTCTTACTCTCCTGGTGTTAAGAAATCACTAATGTGCTTTCTGTCACCATAGATTAGTTTTACCTCTTCTAGAATTTCTTGTCACTGGAACAGTGCAATATATGATCTTTGTGTCTTTTGCCTGGAATATTTTTGAAGTTCTCCATACTGTATGTTTATATACCAACAGTACTTTTCCTCTTCTCTTCTCTTCTCTTCTCTTCTCTTCTCTTCTCTTCTCTTCTCTTCTCTTCTCTTCTCTTCTCTTCTCTTCAGTCTCCCTCCCCCTTCTCTCCTCCCCCCTCCCTCCCCTCCCCTTCCTTCTTTCCTTCTTTACCTTTTTCTTGTATGTCTGTCTGCTTGTCTGTCTTTTGAGGCAGGGTTTCCTTATGCAGTTCAGGCTGCCCTTTAACTCATCTTGTAGCCCAGCGATCCTCCTGCCTCAGTCTCCCAAGTATACCACCATACCCAGCTCTCTCCTTTTCTCTGCTGCACTTGAATTTACCATAGGTTGTTTATCCACTCACTTGCTGATGGACTTTGTAATATCTACATCTTACAGTCTGATGTGAGATTAAGGGTTAAAATGAAATCAAGATGGTTTATTTTGGTACTATGAAAAGTAGTAAAGATGTAGGGCCAGGCATGACTCTTCATAGTTGTTATTTGGCATCTGTCATGTAGAAGGGTTCAGAACAAATTCCAAATACTGCTTGGCCTGCATTAGAAATTGACTGTAGTGGAGAAAACCCAGCCTCACTGAGAGAAAAGAGGATGTGAGTTCTCTATCTACCTCTTGCTCTTTAAGCTGATATACTATACCTGGGCACTCACTGGATAAACAGTATCTGGAATTTCATGCCTGTCATGGAGGAAATACATGTCTAGTAAATGTAGAAGGACACAGTCATAAAACATGCAGACCATGATGTATGTGACATAATTTACTGAAATGATTGGATTTAACATGCTGCAATAGGGAAGGATAAACGTAAACATTTGCAGGATCTGCAGGATCTAGGCTGAGCAGAAAGAGATTTGAGTGGAATGGTAAAATGGGATTATAAAGAAGTGTGATCTGTTGGGAATGATTACAGCTTATTTATTAGATTATGTTTATTATTCAATAAAGATTTCTTATGTACATACTGAACTATAGTTAAGATTCAAAAAGAAAGTTAAAAGTTTAGGGTAAGAAAGATAAATTGATGTTCAAGAGATTAATAAATTAATGCAGTAAATTCTACAAGATTGTCAGAAGTGGGCTATGAATTTGGTATTGAGCTTTTCAGGGGCCAAAGGAAAGGAGAGACTATGATCGGTAACAGGAATATCGATTCCTGTTAGAAAGAAAGCAGCATTCTCCTTACACCAAGGTCTAACACAGGTTTCTCCTATGAGCTACCATAATGGAAAACAAAGAGTAATACAGTAGATAATGTCTTCAACACCAACCTTCATGTGAGTGTTTTTCCAGGTATTCCTCAGTGTAAGGTGACTTCAGAACCACAAGATCAAATTGAGTGTTTAAGTACTTCTCAGCTGGAGACAACATTGTTCCCCAGGGACTCTAATGGAAATGTTTATGGACATTTTTTGTTGTTGCAGTTGGGCAGGGGTATTGTGCATCTAGAATGAAGAGGCCAGAGGAGCTGTTGAACATCTTATAATATAAGTAAGAAATGTTAAAAAGGAAAAAGAAGAAAGAAATGTGCAAAAGCCAGAGATAGCTATTTTTTAAAAGAAGAATATGAAAAGATCTGAGAGTACCTGAAGAGACCGGTTTATAATATACTTGAAAGAGAACTGCCTGAAGCTTTTGGGAAAGGGAGAAAGGTGGTATATCAGTAACATATGATTGAGACTGTAATCTTACCAGAGATATTCTGTTTACCTCTCACTGTAACCCTGTGAGACATGAGGTGCAATCCCTGTATCTAACTGAAGGAATGGAAAGTGAGAAAGAGAAAAAATAGTTTGCCCCGGTCACATATATTTAATACATAAGTGAAAAAGTTACTACAATAAAAGACACATAGCCAGTAATCCTCCTTTTACTCTGACAGCAAGTCTTTAATTCTTGCCACTTTCTGAAGCAGTTTTGGAAGTCCCAGGCTGGCTATGCTGCTGAGCTAAATCCCCGGCCCTGGAAGTCCTTTTTTATGTCTTTTTGTTGTGCTATCCTGCTTGCTTCAGTGTCCTGAATTGATTCAAAATGTTTGTCTTTTATGGTCATTTTGACTTTGAGGAAAGGCCAGAAGGCCCAGGGTGCCATATAAGGTGAATAAGGTGCATCAAGATGTACCATAATATTTTTGTACTCCTGCTTTTCCATTGGATGACACATGACAGTACCACTCACTGTACTTTGACCACACTTTGGAAAGACATTCACAAAAGAGGACTCCAGAACTGCTTCACAAAGTGGCAGGAATGCTAGGATGAGTGTGTTTGAAATCACAGTAAGTATTTTGAGAGGAGTTAATGACAATGTCTTGACTATAATGATTTTTAAAATATAAACATCAACCATTATTTTGACCACCCTTTGTATATAATTTATTTTAATTCAGAATATTATGATTTTTATTTCCTAATTATCATTTCCTTTTAATATACATTTCCAAGAGGGATAATATTATGTCTTTTTATATGTCTTTTTTTAATATACTAAAATCCCAACCTCCAGTGTAATGATCAGAGTCAGAGCCTAGACTCGATAGAGAGACTATAATTGCCAGAGTTGTGTTTACTTTCCTAAGAGATCCTGATAATGTCAAAATTCTGTGAAGCAGTTGAAAGGTTTTATTTTGGTATTGTTTCTTTGGCAAATTTAGTGAAATCTCTTTTGCCACTTAATTTTCTGATTTATTTTACTTACCCAACTTTTCCATTGTTTTGTTTTTAATATTCTATACACATGTACTCTTTTTTTTGAGGGGGAGTGGTACGAGGAATTGAACTCAAGATCTTGTGAATGCCAGGCAGGCATTACACCACTGAGCCATATTCCTGGCCCCTGAATGTACTCTTTTGTACTTTTAAAATTAGTTTTTCTTCTTAATTTTTTTCTATACTATGATAAGAAAGAGCCATATATTTAAGTAGAATACTTAAGTGTAAAAATACTCTTTGATGGTAACAGTTACTTGGGAACGGTTGCTATCTTGTTCTTTAAATCTTTGGAGGGCTGGGGATTTAGCTCAGTGGTACATTGCTTGCCTGGCAACTGCAAGGTCATGAGTTTGATTCCTGGTACCAAAAAAAGAAAAAAAAAAAAAAACCTTCGGAGGAAACATTATGTAAAGTAAGAATAAGGTCATCTAATATATACTTAAGAATTGAGTTAAATTTCTTAGTTTTAGGAACATTTCTACTGCTAAAACCTGTGTCATTTTGTTAAGGTGCTGGAATAAGTTTTAAAATTTTTATTAAAGCATGTTACTAATAGAAAAAAATAGGAATGCTATACATTCTGTATGGTGATTGCAGTTGTTTTTGCTGAGGGGCTTTATTTAGTCTGTACTAGAGTAATGAAATAGTGGCAAGAAGTAGAAGCTCCTCAAGCCACCTGCCTTAGGTACTCTCGTTTTCAGCGAGACATAGTCCCTAACACCACAACTCTAAGGAGGCTCCCAATTTGTAGTAGTTTGAACCCACAGTAGCCGACTCCAAGGCAGGGTGGCAGGGCAGAGCTCATCGCCGGGCAGGCAGGAAGCAGAGCGTGGTGAAGGAGGAGGGAGTGGGTAGACACTGCCAGGTCTCACCCCCAGCAACCCCCTCTTCCAGCCAGGCTTCCCTCTACCTCACCACAGCTGTAAATGCATCAGGAAATTCATCCCCATGAATATCAATCCCCATGTTCCAGCCTCTTCCCTAAAGCCCGCCTATGCACATGCGATTCTTTGGGGGACATCCACCGTACCACCACCTCAGGACAGCTGTGTTGTTACAAAATGACCCACATTTCCAGTTTTAAAGACAGGACTAATAGAATATAGGGTCCCCTAGACATCAGTATTGGAACCTTGGAAACTACTAAATGCATAGGTAGCAATAAATCTTAGATTTGAGCTTCTAACACCAAACTCTGGTATTTAAACTCTGGCTGATTTAAAGGATATATTCATGGTGAATTTGACACATTTCCTTACAAGCTGACCTCTGTAAAGTGCAATCCTTACTCTATCTTTTATCTCCTTTCTTCCGCCCCTTCCAAATCCCTGAGAGAAAAGTCTGATTGCCTTATTTTATTGTTTAATGGCTTTTATATAGCACCCAGTATATTTAGAGATTGGAGATAATTTTGAAAAACTGAGGACATTTTTGCCTTTTTAATGCTATTGATTTCCCTTAGCACATTGAAATCTGTTTTTTTCAAAATATTACACTGAAATTTTGTTGCAAGAAGGCTTTAATGGACAGATCCATCCATGGTCTAAGTTATAATGGTAGGAGGTCCAAAGTATGTTTATGTTGCTTTTTAAATGCAGCAACACTGTCTGAGCTTCATGGATCTTCTTTGTGATGTCTTTGGATACATTTTTAACTGTACTGATTGTTTAAATTGTTTGAGATTCTTGCCTGGTAGTTAACTACATAAAAATGACTTGGATATTTTTAATTTAATTCCCTTCATGGGAATCTTAAGGGTGTCTAAGGAAGTAGGAAAGATGATGATGGTGACAGTGACGGTGCTGGTGGTGGTAACTTAAAGATGTGCCAGGGTCCGTTTTAAGATTGCATGGATTAAGTTACCCAGTTCCCACACAGCAGGTTTCTCAGATGGGTGTGATTACCACCTCCATGTTTTAGATGGTGAATCTGAGGCATGCAGTGTTTAAGTAGCTCATGAGATGGGCTGGGCTAAACTTCAGTCTCCTTCTGCAGTTTTCCCTCTGAATTCTTACCATAGCCTCTGAGAAAGTATTTGGCTTTCATATAACTCATTCTTGAAAATATGTTCCCTTAAAAGATACATAGTATTAAAAGAGCCACAATTCAACTTTTACATACGGTTTTAGCTAACATAGCATTAGCTTTCCATACGTGTTCTTTAATTTTCTGTTTGTCTTTGTAGTTTGACTTGAATCTGTTGTCTTAGCTTAATCTGTTGAGTCTTAGTTTAAGAGTATGACATCACTTTCCGTACTCAAAATGGTATTTCATTTTGAGACTCATATACCTTATGACACATTTTTGGTATTGTTTCCTTCATTTTTATAAAATGATGAGAATAACTTTAGGTATTACCTCAAATATTCATTAATGTATAAATTAATAATTATAGTATGCCCATAAAATGGAATACACAACAAGCAACATAAGATGAACCACAAAACCGTTTTTAAATTGAGGTGAAATTAGCAAAATAAAATTCACCATTTTAAAGTGAACAGTCAGGGACAGTTAGTATAGAATTAAGGAACATATATGAGATGTTACACATCTGCCACCCTCTCTTCAGCTCCAAAACATTTTTATCACCCCTGAAAGAAACTTCTTTCATCTCCCTCAGTCCCTAGCGACCACTAGTCTTGTTTTTGGTTAAGACACACAGAATCACAATGTCTAACATACACAGAATCATACAATGTCATGTGGCATCTTTCACTTAGTATAATGCTTTGAAGGGCTGGGGGTTTAGTTCAGTGGTGTAAGCACCTGCCTGACAAGCGTGAAGTCATAAGTTTGATTCCCGGTACCAAAAGAAAAAAAATGCTTTAAAGGTTCAGATATGTGTAATATGTATTGCACTTTGCTCCTTTTTATGGCTGAAAGAAATGTCATCATGTGTACAGCATGATTCATTGGCATCTGGGCTATTTCCGGCTTTTAGGTGTTGTGAATGGTGCTGTTATGAGCATGCATGTACAAGTATTTGATGAGTCCTTTATTTTCATTTTTTGGGGTGTATACCTGGGAGTGTAATTGCTGAATCATATGGTATTCTGCATAGCATTTTGAGGAACTTCAAATCTTTTCCAACTTTTCCAAGCAGCTAGTGGTGGGTAGGCAGTGATATTTCATCACAGTTGTGATTTGTGTTTTCCTGATTGTTCATTTTTTGGTTCTTTTCCTGTGCCTGTTAACCGTTTGTGTATCTTTAGGGAAATATCCATTCAAGTCCGTTGCCCTTTTTGTTTGTTTTTATGATTCTGAATTAAACCTAGAGCCTTAAACATGCAAGACAATCATTCTGCTACTGAGCCAGACCTGTTTCTGTGTTTTTTGTTTGTTGTTTTGCGGGGGGGCAGGTTTGGGAATCAAAGTTATAACCTCACCCTTACCAGGCAGGTGCTGTGCCAGTGGCCCCTGTTACCTGTTTTTAAATTAGATTGTTCATCTTTTTGTTGTTGGGTTAATATATTCTGGATAAGACTCTTATTTAATAAATGATTTATTATTTGTCTATTTTATCTTCTGTCCATAGACTGCTTTTTCACTTTTGTCACAGTGCCTTTGGTGTACAAAAGTTTTTAATTTTGGTGATATCTCCTTTTGTTTATTTACTTTTTCTTCGTTGAGTATGTTTTTGCTGTCAGAAAACAATTATGATCCACTAGACTTAGTGGCATGTGCCTGTAACCCAACATTTGGGAGGCTGAGGCAGGGAAATTGCTGAGAATTCAAGGCCAGCCCAGGTACATGGTGAGTTAAAAGCCAGCCTGAAGTACATAGCAAGATCCTGTCTCAAAACAAACAAACAAAAACCACAACAACAAAAAACAAAAAGACAATAACAAAAACCCAAAACAAAAAACATTGTGATGAGTGAAAGAAGTCAAACACAAAATAGTATATATTGTCTGATTTAATTTATATGAAATTTAGTACAAAACAAATCTAAACAAATGCATGATATTTTGAGTTGATTGGAAAGGAACACTAGGAAACTTTTGGGCATGAAGGAAATGTCTTATGTCTGGTTTGTGTGGTGGTTACATGAATATATACATTTCAAAACCTGTTGGACAGTGTACTTAAAATGAGTGTATGTTATATGAGTTACACTTTAGTAAAGGTTGATTTAAAACAGCAAATTAGATATATATAACTTATCCAGATTACTTTTGATGACCATTTAAATAGTACTTAGCTACTTTAAACCATACATAACTTAGAAGGTACTATCAGTTTTTTGGGTTGTTGCAATTTACATGCTCAGCAACAATGTGTGAGAATTCCAGTTGCTCTGTATCCTTGCTAACCCTGGGCATGTTAGCCTTTTACATTGTAGTCATTGTAGTGGTGCACAGTGATGCGGATTACAGCTTTAATGTAGATATTCCTGAAGACAAATGAAACTGAATACCTTCTGTTTGTATTGTTGTTGTTTTTTTGCTCTGGGTGCTTTTTTGAAAACTATTAATTTGTAGGTATCTTTAAATATTCTCAATGAGAATTTTCTTGTCTATATATGGAAAATATCCAATCTATGACTTGGTTTCTTTGTGATTTTTGTTTTTTTGAGACAGGATCTTGCTATGTAACCCAGGCTGACCTTGAATGTACAGTGATCCTCCTGCCTCAGCTTCCTGAGTGCTGGGATTACAAGTGTATACCAATTCCTGGCTTCATTTTCTTAGAGGTAACTCTGATTAGCAAGCAGAGTTCCTATTTTAATGTAGTTTAAATGGGTGGGTTATTTTGTTGTTGTTGTTGTTTAATACTATGAGTTCTAACAAATTTTTTCTACTCCTAATAGAAAAAAGTTTACTAATCTTTGTTCTGTCATACTGTGATCATTTCCTTTGCATCATTTCCTAGCTTACTGTAGCTTTTTACTTAGAGTTACTATTGGGTAGAGGAGGGCTTCCAATTCTTTTTCAAGATTACCTGGGCTATTTTTGTTCATTTACAGTCTCATAAAAGTTTTAGGATTGGGTTTTTAGTTTGTATACCAACAACAACAAAAAAAAATTCTGTTGGAATTTTGATTGGGTTTTTTTCTTTTTATGTTTACAGGATTTGAAAATACTTGAAAATTGAATCTTCCAATATATAAA
>PVLA01014823.1:0-28453 GCA_004027455.1 Hydrochoerus hydrochaeris
CAAGTTTTCTTTACTGCTCTGTTCAGCTCTGTTCAAACATGCAGATCACATCACTGACAACTCAGAAGCTTGCCGCTGTGCCATGAAACCACCAGCTGACCAAGTATCCAGTTGATCGCATGTGCAAGCAGCAAGGCCCGAGCGCAGGAGAAAGGGTTGTCAGCTCTGCCTCTTCCACCAGCTAAGTCTCTCTAGGAGACTCAGTTTATTTGTCCAGAAAGTGGAAAGAATCAACCAGATGATCTTCAAATCTTTAAAAACTGCATTATTTCCCTCTGACTTGAGAAGAGAGAGTTCATATCATCCATATATGGAAAATATATGAAGAGGAAATAACAATACTCCTTCCAGGATCTCTTTCCTTAGTTTTTTTTATCATATTTTTAGGATTCTATGAGAAAACATTGGCCAGTAGATGCAAATCAAAGCATTCGATGAGTGATGAAGCCAGTCTCCCATGATTAACAGAATCCTGGTGAGTTTTCTGTCATCAATACATGAGATCTGGTGACGTTTTGATGAGGAGGACACATGTATCTAAGAAGATGGTGACAGTCACATCATTATCCTTGGCAGAAAAAGGTATGGGTCGTGTGTGAGGTCCCAGGTCTCAGACCTGCCTGTCCTGCCTGCGGGAGGGTCTCCTTAGCCACTTGGCCCTCAGCGCTCACCTGTGAAAGGCCAAGGTCACTCGGCCATCAACCCAGGAGGACTGGCAGCTTCGCGTCCGGCTGAGAAAAATCACATTTGGCCACTCTACTTTCAAGCCACTAAGAAAACGCCTCCTCTTTCAAGGAGCTTCTTAAGCCTCTTCTGGGTCTGTTTCCCTACTTTTCTTGTGAGCACACTGGGTTCCTTGTCAAACCGTTATTTTGAAGGAGTTCATTTTGAGAAGAATCTAAATCAAATAAGTGACTCTTGACACTTGACAGCCGGCTGGCTGTTGGTGGAAAGGAGACTGGAGGCCGCGGAGGGTTAGAGAACGTGGCGCAGATCCCCGGGCTCTTCACTAAAGCAGGCAGAGCACAGCCCCTGCGGTGCTGTTTAGAACACCAGCCGCCTCCGCCCTGCCACCACCCCGCAGCCTCTGCAGCGGGTCCCTGAAGCACGGGGAGCAATTTACCCGGCTAAGTGTTAGATTGAAGCGTCTGCTCGACAAATTTGAGATTTTATAGGCAGGCCCGCAAGTGCTCGCTTATGTAAGAGTCACCAGGAGTCATTTTACTGTCATTGCTGTTTCACTTAATTCCTGCTCATTTCCTGAGCCCTACCTGAAGAAATAATTAGAAAAGCTACAGAGCAAGTGGAAGTAGAAGTCAAGTGTTTAACTGAGGCACCACCGCCCACTCCCTCGCGATCTGCCTTCTCCTGTCGCACCTTCCCCTAGAAAGTGCTCTTGAGCTGTCCCCGCAATGTTCCCAGTGTGGATCTCCTTTGACGCTGTGGACCAGGAAGGGCCTTCGTTCCCCAGCCGGTGGTCCACCCTCCTCCGCAACCTGACACCAGGCAACCAGGCGCCCTTCCTTGTCTCTGATCTCCTGCGCTGTGTTCTTTCCTGCCCTCTCTTCTCACCTACAGCACAGGCCGAGTCAAATGCTTTGCCTGGGATGACGTTCCTTTCCTGTCCCTGGAGGCCGCTCTTCTGTGATCTAATTCTCATCTTTGCTTAGATGACCCCTTATCCCTCTCTTCCTACCTCTCCTCTTCCCATCAAACCATCTCTTCTTGTTGCCCACTCAGCAAAGTCATCATTCTGAGCTGCTGACACTTCAGGAATCGATTCGTCATCCCCAGCAGAGTAACTGCTTCTGCAGTAGTCCTGCCGTTTCCCCTCTCATCTGCAGCCCTCTGGGTTTTCGGCTGACTCCGATTCTTGCGTTTCTTCTTGTGTTAATTAAAATCACATTGTAAACAATGTTCGGCAGTGTTCCCCTTCAACTGGACTAAGCGGTCGATAGTTTTTAATAGATAGCTAGTATTCCACGTTAATGGTGTATGGTCTCTTTAATCTCCTTTTGGTATATGGAATGGCTGCATCAAAAGATATGGACGTTTAAATTAATGATAATCCTGTCAAATTAACCTTCAAAGTGGATAAATTTGCCCTTGTTCCAACTGTGCACCCATTATCCATTTTTCTCTGTTGATCTGGTGTTTGCAGTACATAAAGGCCTGTGTTTCTGTGGGGTTGGCAATGTGCATAACACATCTTAGCTCTCTGTCTTCTACACCCCTCACCCATCCCTGCTCCTTCCATTTCTTACATCTCTCATTTGCAAAAGGTCTGTTTCCATTTCTTCTATTTTTTTCATTGTTTTCCTCCCCCATCTCTTGACTCCCTTCCCATTTGAGGAAGATCTAT
Organism: Hydrochoerus hydrochaeris; assembly: GCA_004027455.1. Classification (NCBI taxonomy): domain Eukaryota; kingdom Metazoa; phylum Chordata; class Mammalia; order Rodentia; family Hydrochaeridae; genus Hydrochoerus; species Hydrochoerus hydrochaeris. The sequence continues at coordinate 2,363 of PVLA01014823.1, forward strand.
TACCTTACCTCTTATTATCCATCTTTTACTTTGCGCTTTATTCCTTCCTATTTATGTTTCTCCCATTGATAGACTGGCCTTTATTGTTTCTTTCTTTGAACTTGAAATATATTTTGTTTCATATTTACCAAGATTGCCACAAATGGCAAGCTCTGGATTTGCCGTAGATTCATAGCATCTCAATATCTGCTTAGGCATGCTTCCCATATTAGTCTTTGGATGCAAAATAGTTATGGCTATTTTCACACTTTTCTTTACAAATACAAGCTTAGCATATCTAAGAATTTATAGGTCTTCTGTGCCTACATCTATTAATTTACATCTTGTAGTATATTTGCATATTTAAACATTACAATATTAAATCTTTCCATTAAGAAACAAGACTTATCTCTGCTATTATTTTGTCTTAACAGCCTTCAGTAACATGTATGGTTGTTTTCAAGTGAGTCTTGAACTTCTTTATCATATTTTTCTCTAGCAATATTGTTGTTGACACGAATGCAGTTTTCATTGTCTTTTCTAGCTAAGTTTTATTAGCCTATACGTAGCTTTTGATGTATACAACTCTGATCACACAACCAAATCCCATTTCTCATTCATTCTCTTAGGCTTCTGCAGGCTTTGTTGTTGTTGTTGTTGTTTGTTTTGTTTTAATCACAAGATTTATGTTGTTTTGAGATATAATTTTTTTCAAATCATGCACATAACAGAAATAAACTTTATTGCCCAGGAAACAGTCCCATGCTGAGCCCTTCGCCCAGGCCTCTTCTGCACACATCCTGGACTGTCCCTCCCAAGGCCCATCTTGCCCCTGCAGGGCCCTGGCACTCATTTCTCCACATCCTCAGATCAACAACCTCTCCATCTTTTCCTCACATCCTTTTTTTTTTTACAATTTTTTTATTTTAAAGAGAATAAAACAAAGGACAGATCTAAGCAGATCAGAACAGAACAATGTAAGCAACACAGCACTTCACAACAAGAAGATTGGATATTAACAGTAGCTATCATAATGTCTCTTTCTTTGAAATAACTGAGCTTAAATCTACACATAATAATGTCAAACATAACAAAATAGAATAAAACCACTCAAGAGATTGGAAATATTGCTAGGCATTCTGAACCAAACAACTGAAGATGAACAATGGCTGCTATATTCTCTCATTTTCCATAAAAATTTTGTTTATGCTATCATACATATTAAAATTCAATAAGACACAACGTGATAGAACCAATGGTAATAGAAAAACAAGAGCATGGTAGGACTTCAGAGCAAGATGATATTAAATCAACAATGGCTGCCATATTGTCTTGCCTTCAAAGTAACTATTCATACCATCCCATATATTAAGATCAAACAAAACAGAATAAAACCATTCCAACCAATGAATGAAAATATAAGACTTCAAAGTAGTATATTGGTGAACCATGATTACCATAGAATCTTATGTACTCTTACCATTTCTTACACTAGGAAGACTATATGATATTTATACATGTGAGTTTGATTTATTTCACTTATGAGTATAGATTCAATTTGCATCCATTCATTTATAAATATTTCAATGTGATCATTCTTTATAGCTGAGTAGTACTCCATTGTCTAAAAGTACCACAATTTATTTATCCATTCCTCAGTTGATGGGCACTTAGGTTGTTTCCAAGATCTGGCTATTACAAATTGTGCCACTATAAACATGGGTGCACATATATCACTGTGGTAAGATGTTTTCACATCTTCTGGGAATATGTCTAAGAGTGGAATAGCTGGGTCAAATGGGACCTCCAAACCCAGCTTTTTGAGGAATCTCCAGATTGACCTCCACAGTGGTTGCACTAGTTTACACTCCCACCAACAGTGCAGAAGAGTTCCTTTTTCCCCACAGCCTCTCCGGCATTTGTTGTGGTAGTTTTGTTGATCCTGACCATTCTTTCTGGAGTGAGATGGAATCTCAGTGTGGTTTTAATTTGCATTTCTCTAATGACCAGTGATGATGAATATTTTTTCATGTATTTATTTGCCATTTGTATTTCTTTATCTGAGACCTGTGTGTTCATCTCAATGCCCATTTTTGGATTGGGTCTTTGAATTTCAGGGGTCTGATTTTTTTTAATTCTTTTTAAGTTCTAGACAGAAGTCCTTTGTCTGAGGGACAGTTCACTAAGATTTTTTCCCAGTTTGTGGGTTTTCTTTTCACACTGCTGGAAATTTCTTTGGACATGCAGAAACTCTTTAATAAGATGTGATCCCAGTTATTGATTCAGGGAAGTATTTCCTATGCAGTTTGGTTCTTGTTCATGAATTCTCTACCTACCCCTATGTCGTCAACATTTTTACCTACTTTGTCTTCCAACAGATTTACTGCTTCTGTTTTAATATTTAGATCTTCGATCCATTTAGATTTTAGTTTAGTACATGGTGATAGGCATGGGTCTAATTTTAGTTTTCGGCATATGGATAGCCAGTTTTTCCAGCACCATTTATTAAAGAGAGTGTCGTTCTTCCAGTGAACATGCTTGGCCCCTTTATCAAAGATAAGGTGTTTGAGTATGTTCATAATAGTATCTTCTAGTCTATTGCATTGACCTTCAGGTCTGTTTTTATTCCAATACCATGTTGATTTTATTACAGTAGCTCTGTAGTATAACTTCAAGTCAGGGATTGTGATGCCTCCTGCCTTGGCTTTGCTGCTTAGAAATGCCTTTGCTATTCTAGGTCTCTTCTGGTTCCAGATAAATTTTAGGAGTGATTTCTCTAGATCTATGAGGTATATTAGTGGTATTTTCATTGGGATTGCATTGAATGTGTATAACAGTTTTGGGAGAATGGCCATTTTTACCATATTTTTTCTTCCTATCCATGAACAAGGGATGTCTTTCCATTTTCTGAGGTCCTCTTCGATTTCTTTTTTCAGGGTATTATAATTTTCCCTGTACAACTCTTTTACATCTTTTATTAGATTAATTCCTAAGTATTTCATTTTTTTGGATGCTAGTGTGAAGGGTGTGGCTTGTCTTATTTCTCTCTCGGTGATTTTGTTGTTAGTGTATAAGAATGCTATTGATTTTTGAGTATTGACTTTGTATCCAGCTACATTGCTGAATTTATTTATTATATCTAGGAGACTTTCAACAGAGTTTTGGGGGTCTCCTATGTAGAGTATCATGTCATCTGCCAATAATGATAATTTAACTTCTTCTTTTCCTATCTTTACTCCTTTTCTCTCTCTTGTCTAATTGCTCTGGCTAGTAGTTCCAGTTCTATATTGAACAGGAGCAGTAATAAGGGACATCCTTGTCTTGTGCCTAATTTCAAGGTAAAGGCTTTCAGTTTTTGGCCATTTAATATGACACTGGTTTGTCATAGATGGCCTTTATCATATTGAGGTAAAGACCATCTATTCCAATTCTCTGTAAGGTTCTTATCATGAATGGGTGTTGGATCTGATCAAAAGCTTTTTCTGCATCTATAGAAATGATTATGTGATTCTTGCTTTTGGCTCTATTGATATGGTGGATTACATTTATTGATTTACGTATGTTGAGCCATCCCTGTATGCCTGGGATGAATCCCACTTGGTCATAGTGTATAATCTTCTTGATGATTTGCTGCATCTTGTTTGCCAATATTTTATTGAGAATTTTTGCAGCTATGCTCATTAGGGAGATTGGCCTGTAGTTCTTGTTTTTAGTTGGGTCTTTCTCAGGTTTTGGTACTAGAGTGATACTTGCTTCCAGGAATGACTTAGGGAGAATTGCTTCCCTTTCAATTTCATTGAAGAGTTTGAGGAGTGTTGGCATTAAGTCTTCTTTGTATTTCTTGTAGAATTCCACAGTGAATCCATCTGGGCCTGGGCTCTTCTTTGTTGGGAGGGACTTGATTACATTTTCAATTTCACTCATAGAAATTGGGTTATTCAGCAGTTTTACATCTTCTTGATCCAGCTTTGGTGGTTCATACGTTTCTAGGAATCTGTCCATTTCTTCTGTGTTATCGAACCTATGAGAGTAGAGGTTTTTGAAATAGTAGATGATCTTCTGTATTTCCACAGAGTCGGTAGTGATTTCTCCTTTTTCATTCTGTATTGCATGAATTTGAGTCTTTTCTTTCCTTTTTTTAATTAAGTTGGCTAGGGTCTTGTCAATGTTATTTACTCTTTCAAAAAACCAACTCTTTGATTCATTGATTCTTTGAATTGTTTTCATGGTCTCTATTGCATTAATTTCTGCTCAGATCTTTATAATTTCCTCCCTTCTTTTGGCTTTGGGCTTGGCCCACTCTTCTTTTTCTAGATGTTTCAGGTGTAATATCAGGTTGCTTATTTGTATTCGTTCTGTTTTCCTAATGTGGGAACTCAGTGCAATAAATTTTCCTCTGAGGACTACTTTCATTGCATCCCCCAGGTTCCAGTAAGTTATATTTGTATTTTCATTTGCTTGTAGATATTGTTTAATTTCTTCTTTAATTTCCTCTGTGACCCACTGATTGCTCAAGAGTGTATTATTTAATTTCCATATGTTTGTGGCGTTTTTGTAGTTACTTTTATCATTAATTTCCAGTTTTATGGCACTATGATCCGATAACATGCATGGGATAATTTCAATTCTTTTGCATTTACTTAAATATGTTCTGTGGGTTAGTATATAGTCTATTTTAGAGAATGTCCCATGTACTGCTTAGAAGAATCTATATTCTGATGTTGTTGGATGGAAAACTCTCTATACATCTATCAAATCCATTTGTTCACAGGTGTGATTCAGTTCTGTTATTTCTTTGCTGATTTTCTGTCTAGTTTGATCTATCCCTTTGTGTCAATGGTGTATTAAGGTCTCCTGTTATAATTGTGTTATTGCCTATATAATTTTTCATTTCTGTTAATACTTGCTTTGTGTAGTTGAGTGCTCTGGAATTTGGTGCATATATATTTAAGATTGTTATCTCTTCCTCTTGCAGTTTTCCCCTAACTAGTATGTAGTGACCTTCTTTATCTCTTCAAACCATTCTTGGTTTGAAGTTCACATGGTCTGCAAACAGAATCGCTACCCCCGCTTTTTTTTTTTGAGTTCCTGTTGCATGGAGTATTGTTTCCCATCCTTTGACTTTCAGTCTATGAGTTTCCTTTTGGGTTAGATGAGTTGCTTGTAGATAGCATATGGTTGGATGTTGTTTCTTGATCTATTCTGCCAATCTGTTTCTTTTAATTGGTGAATTGAGGCAATTTACATTAATGGTTATAACTGTCATATATTGGTTTATTGTTGACATGTTATCTTTCTGATGTTGTATCTTAATTTTCCATTCTGTTTAATTATCTGTATTGCTTAGTGGTTTTTTCCTATGTGTATCTAGAATGTCTTTCAGTATTCTTTGTAGGATTGGTTTGGTGATCATGAAGTTCTTCAGCTGTTCTTTGCCATGGAAATATGTTATTTCTCCATCCATTTTGAAGGACAGTTTTGCAGGGTACATCAGTCTGGGTTGAAAGTTGTTTTCTTTAAGGATCTGAAAAACTTCACTCCATGCTCTTCTTGACTTCATTGTTTGTGTTGAAAAGTCTGCTGCGATTCTGATAGGTTTTCCTTTATAGGTGATCTGTCTTTTCTCTCTAACAGCTTTTAATATTCTGTTCTTATGTTGGACTTCTGGGATGGTGATTATTATATGTCTGGGTATAGTTTTGTTTTGGTTATGGCTATTTTGGATTTCTATATGCCTCACTAATCTATATGTCAGTTTCCATACTTATGTTTGGGAAGTTTTCAGCTATTACTTCTGTAAATAGCCTCTTGATATCATTTGTGTTTTCCCCGTCTTTTTCTTTTATCCCTATTAATCTTATATTGTTTTTCTTTGCATCATCTTGCAGCTGTTGAATTGTTATTTCCTGATTTCTTGTTATTGTTATAAGATCTTTCCTTTCCTGTTCACTAGCTACAATCTTATCTTCAAGGTCTGAGATTCTATCTTTACTTTCATTGAGGTGGTTTTTGCAACTTTCATTAGAGTTTTTGATATCCTGTATATCTCTTTGAATCTGCTTCATGCATTCTGTTTGTTTCTTAAACTATTCATTCAGGGATTCTATCATTTTGCTTTGTTCCTCTAATTTTTTAGCTGTGTCTTTGTTGGATGCATTCAGTATTTCTTTCACTACTTTTCTCATTTCTTCTTTTACCTGGAAGAATATTTCTAATTTGAGTCCCCTCATAGCTTCCCGTACTTGCTTCTTTATTTTAGTTGATACCATTTCAGGCATTGCAGGTGTATGTGTAGTATTTTCTTCTATGTACATGGCTCCTAGGTTTTCTTGGGATGGGCTGGAGATTTGAGATTGCATTTTGGTCTTTCATTTTGTCATTTTCCTGTATTTCCGTGTTTCCAGCGATTTTCCAAAGCTTTCCCTGGATGTGTTGGAAATCACCTCCTGAGCCCTCTGCTACTGGGACTCACTTGGCTTTGGCTCCCCTCATGTAGTGGGCCTGGCTCCCCTGGTTGAATGAAGGTCTCTGGGTGCAGTCCACTCAAGCCTGCGGAACCTCTGGAGCCTAGTCAAGCGTCCTAAGGGGGCTGGGCAGGCACCCAGCCTCCGGGACTGATGTTCCCAAACTTTTCTGGGCCTGCCCTGGTGAGCTGCAACTCACCTTGCAATGCGGCGCAGGCTTGGCTGCCCCTTCAGCGGGCCTGGCTCCCCTGGTTGAATGAAGGTCACTGGGCGCAGTCCCTTTCCTCATATCCTTGTCGTGATTTCAGGTTTTCCTCCTCAAGGGCCTCCTCTTACACTGATCACCTCCACAGCACTTACTTTTTGTACAAATCACACAGCATTCATGGTTGGGCTGAGAGTTTATGGCAGGGATTCCATTTTCACCTCTCTGTGTCTCCTGCTTATCAAGTGCTCACTTTCTTGGATGTTGTTGGAGAGAAAAAAAACTATGTATTTAATCAAATAAATCAAGTACCTAGAGGCTAGAATCTTACCCAGGCATTCTTTCTATTGTCTCATTGTTCTACCATTACTCACAGATGAATTAAAGTCTGGTTGACAGTCCATCTTTGATAGGGTCATCCTAAGATAAGGTCAACAGAACACAGGGGAGGTAGCTTGTCATGTGCTCACAAAAACTATTTAAGTTTTCTGTAATGAACGGTGCCTCTGCAGCACCTGACAATGCACCGCCCCCACCACCCCATGGTAACAAAATTCTGAAGTTTTCACCGATCTATAGAACTGGGGATTATAATTGCTTTCTTTTCTGACTGTTAGAACATTCTGCTTGAGAAAATATGTCTATTTTATTTTTATAATTTAATTTTCTATTTTATAGGTACATAATGTTATTTTATATTGCAATTTTAACTAGTATGTACCTTGGAGTTCAATTATGAAACTTACAAAATCCATTTATATTAAACGCTATAATAGGGTGTCATTTTTCACAAAGGTTCTGCATTAGGTTACTTTTTTACCAAAATAATTTTTTCTCTTTCCTTGGGGATGGAGAAGCTCTACTGTTTCTTCCATTAGAGATGACGTTAAGTTAAGATAAGTGAAACAGAAGTAGCTTAATGAAGGAGTAGTCACACCAAATACTGACCGATATAAATACATGTATCATCCCAGTGTCCTCTACATTTTAATCTGTACCCTGACTTCAAAACAGAAAGTAGTGTTTTCTCTTTGAAAGGGAAAAGAACCTAACCAGTCCTTGTCACCCTCCAGGCAGTATCTGCACATTCCTAACCACCTGCATCAAAGCAGTACAAACCAGCAGATCTGGACCCAAGCACCGTGACAAACAGTGCTCTGACTCCCTGACTATGGCAACTACACGGTCTTCTTAATTAAAGAGTACAATGTCACTAGAAAACAAAATTTGAGACCTAAAGAGGATTTCAGACAGGTCTTATTGTTGCTATCCTGGTCTTCATTTCCAACAGTGTCCTAAGAAAAGACAAGAGAGACTTAAATGTGTTTCTCTAGGAAGTCACATGCAGAACTGTAAAGTGCTAACCTTATTTTACAGTAAGGAGATAGATCCTGTGACCTGTGACGCCTCAGGAATGTGGAACTCCTCTGTAGACGCCACAGTCCTGGCTGCCCAGTCAACAGGTATCCTAGGGGTCCGCACAGCCTCCTGGGTTTCTGCTTATCTGTTCCCAGTGATCCCCAGTTGTGATACTGATGTGGTCTTTGTTCCAAAACTTTTGTGTTCCCATCCAGTGAGGCACAGTGCCTCTTGCAGCTTGAACCACTCAGCAGCTCTGTGACACTTGCAAGTCTCTGAGCCTGTTTGTCCTGAAGATCACCAGCCACTCTCTTTGTGGCTTCTGTTTAATCACACCCCACAGAGTCCCTCACAGCAAAAAGCCAGGTTTGTTTTCCTAGAGGTTTTTTCCCACCTGAAGTTTGTTTTCTTTCTCACTTATGGCTCTGTTCTATAGCAATGACAACAGGTTAACGTGAAGCCAGTTTATTCTTGGCACTTGGAAGAGGCATTCAAACGCAGCTCCTTTTACTTGGATAATTTACCTTCTCCTTCTCTAACAATCCTTTCCCACTTCCTTATTTTCTATGAAATAGATGTCAAGATCTGTAAAAGCTTTTAAGGGAGATCCTTGATTTTTATTTCTTGTTAGAATTTTTATTGATCTCCTTTTGATGCCAGGTAGCAAGGCAAGAGTTTGTTGTCCAGGAAGGGAATATTTAGATCATAATCATGTAATTTAGTGATTGCCAGTAATAATTATAACTTACTGATGATGGGACTTGAGTGTCACAGAGAGGAGAATGCACAGCATGATTAATGTAGCTTTGTGAGTTTTTTTCAAGCTTCTAAAGAATGGAAAGAAAAAAAGCTAGTAGCTTTCTGTCTGTCAATGGTTTATTTACTTTAATTGAAAAACATTTAATTCATTTTTCTTTTTTTAAGATAATTTAAATTGTACTTGTTCGTGATATGTCATGAATACCTCTGTCATGGGGAGTTGGTACCTGTACATGACACATCTTATTTCTTTTTTCACATTTTCTACTCCTGTCTTCCTCTCCATCTCTTGGTTTCTTTCTCATTTGCCAAAGATCTAGCTCCCTGTTTCCTGTTGTCTTTTATTTTGCACTTTGATTTTTTTTAACACTTTGTGTTCTCAAATGAGAGAAACCACGTGATGTTTATATTTGTGTGTCCAGTTTTATTTCCCTTAACATTGTGGTCTCAGGGTGCATTCATTTTCCTACAAACAACTCAATTTTATCTTTCTTTATGGCAGAGTAGCACTCCACTGTGTATAAATACACTTTTTTAAGTCCATTCATCTGTTGATGGACACATCAACAATTTAGCTATTATCATCTGTGCTACTGTCAACATGGATACGAACAGTTCACTGTAATGTGCTGAGGTACTCACTTCCTTTAAGCAGGCATAAAGGAGCAGAACTGAAATGCTGCCTTCAGGGGACTCACAGCTCCAGGGGATCATAAAGGTCACTAAGCCTTTGCTACACACTGAACACTATTTGAAATCCTTTGCCAGTATTAAATAATTCGCTCTTATAACAGTCATATAGTGTTGGTGCTATTATGATTCTCATTTCTATAGATGAGGAAACTGAGGCAAAGAAAGTTCAAGGAAACTACCAAGGGTGTCCAACAATTTAGAACCAGGATTCATACTCAAATTCATACTCCAGAACTCACATCACAACCTATTGTTTCTTGAGAAATAATTACAGTACAGGGTGTCAGTGTGATACTAGAAACCCTGAGAGGTGTAGACTAGCACCAAAAAGAGGGTGAACACAGACCAAAATCCAGAGCCAGATGGAGAACAGGTATTCAGAGAAAATAGCCATGTGCAGTTCAGAGAAAATTACATTAAATTCAACAAACTTACAGGATCTCTGTAATTATCTTGTTTTTGCTGTTTTTATAAAAAAAAAAGACATTGCTCTGAAAGTTTTAACGTCATATATATATGTATATATATATATATATATATATATATATATGCTCTTAAGAACCAGGTTTCCTATCCCAAACTCTCCCCACTCCCAGTTCAATTCTTCTTTAATCTCTTCCCCTTCCACCCACCTCTGCCCACCACCTTTAATGCTGGTTCTTTTGGGTTAAACCTTAACCCGATGCTTACTCCTGACAAAGGTCTGGGCAGAGGCAGTAAATGCGAAAGGCACCCGGGAAGCAGGGAGGAGGGTGTTGGGAGAGGTGAGCCAAAATGAAGCAGCTCATGGAAACAAAGGACTTCCAGATGACTCACAGTCTGATTCAAAGGCATAAATCTTAACTGTTCTCAGGCAGCCGACTGCAAGAGGCAGAGCCTGAGAGGAAGCAAGGAAAGGGGTGAAATGGACGGAGGCCCAAGAAGGAAGGAAGGAGGATGTCTGGCAAGCCAGGGACAGTGTGCAGTCTGTGAAGGGGGAAAAGAAAGGCTCACATAGGGGCAAAACGATGACTTCTCAGTGCCACACAGGGGAGATGATAAGAAAAGCCTGCAGCAGAAAGAGGCGATGGGAGGCGGGGCAGGGACTCAGTAATTCACTGGGTACTGTGTCAAAAGACGAGTTGACTGCCAGTCAAATTGCTGGCAAGAAATGATTTAATTTTACCTTTTGGGATGGACGGATACTTGACAAATGCTAAAATAAGTACATGGGGAAACCACTAAACTGCTGGGAGCCATTTGCAAAGAAACTTAAACAGCCACCTAATGAGTGTGTTCGGCAGAGGCACAGGCTTGGAGGGCTCTGCAAGGTCTGGGCAGATGGCAGTCTAGTGGCGCAGACGCTCCATACGAGGTTGTGGGCTGACTTGGATCTAACTAAATAGAAGAACTCTGGTATGGAGTAGACATGGACAGAACTTTTATGTTTCTAATGACCGAGAAATGATCTCCAATGCAGACTGCACAGAAACGGGCTTTGAACCCAAGAGCGGCCACTCAGCTGTAGCAGAGTGAAGATGTAGACAGGGCACCAGGGAAGCGAGATGGGGAGGCCTTGAGGCCAACGTGAATACACACTGGGGAGTTTTTAAGTTGCAGGGCCTTGTAACAATCAGTAAGATGCTTTCTTCACGTTAGCATACACATCTTAGAAAACTTCTCACGTAGGCACCAACAAGAGGGAAATCCAGATGAAAGATACCTCGCTGATGAAGAGGCAAGAGAAAGACAGGTGGCAAAATGACAGAATGTTGCGAAGATGGAATGCTGCTGCAGTTTTTCTGAGAATGAGAACACTCCAAGGGGAGATGGTAATTCAGATTAGCTGAGAGCGTGGGCTTTCCCAGGCGTTTCTGAATGTCAAAGTGCACGACGAAGACCGACCAGAAAAGCTGGTGTGAGATAATGTCTGAGACTGGGCCTCCTTGGAAGGGCAGCTGCCTCCACCCTAGCCTGTCCTCAGGGTGCTTGGGGGAAACTTGGGGCTTCCCGTATTCAAAAAAGAATGGATGCTCCACCTCCTCCCGATGCGATCAAGATGGAGAACAGGATTGGACCAGAGTCCTGCACTGGGTCCTTTTCTATACCTACCCTGAAAGAAGTGAAAACAACAATATCCACTTCACCCCGCCCCCAAAAAGCTAAAATGAAACACATTTGGAGTTTTGGAGTTTGTGTATTTCTTGCTAATGTAAGTGAAACTGGAAGGAAATTGTGTCTTTGGCTAATGAAAATACCTAGTCAAATAACTATAAATTACTTTAAAAGTTGGAATAATGAGGAGCATATTGATGAAACTGAAGTTTTAGTTATAATTTGACTAATGTGCATAACTAAAGGTGTTTTGATAAATATTCTATGAACTAAGAAAATTCTAGGGAGATAGTAAAAGTTAGAAATTTCTACGGGAATACACTATATTTCATTCCAGATCCATAAAATATTTCCAAATCCCTAAAATATCTTCCAAGTCATTTCATTAAAAAGAGCAATCATTTGAGTACAAAATGACCCCTCTTACTAAATTTAGAGTCCAAATTTATTTTATCTGAGCATATATGTGCAGACAGAATTTAGAAAATTGCATTATGGAATGAAATAGACACCTCCCTTTGTCGTCACGAATGGAGTGGAAGCCAGTCTTCATGGCGTGGGGAGGAAGAAGGGAAGTCAGTGGAGCCTCCCCTGCATAGGCCAGAGGAGCCGTGGGCAGAAGACCATTTCAGAATCCCTCTTCTGTTAATTTGCAGATAAAATGCATATCAGAGACCAGCCAAGTTTGCCATTATTTCAGATAAAGTTCTCCATCACCTCCCCAGCTCAGCACTCTGAAGGGACTGTGTGTGTAAGGCTGATGATTATTTGTGTAGAATGGTGTTAGATGCTGCAGAGCTGTCAGTGTGATGCCCATTTCGTGCTTCCAATATGCTGGGTCTGGTAGAAGCATGGTGATGGGTGACCTTCCCTAAGACAGTGCAGGAACACACAGTGATATTAATGAGGAACAATAGTGAGCCCAGTCAGTTGAGTCAGGCGGTGAAGAGTTTTAAAGGATTTTACAGCTGGATGACCTTGGAGAGTTATTCTATCTCTAAACCTCCAGTGAAGTCCCACAATCTCAGTTCCAGCCTGAATTTGGGATGGAATTCCTGCCCCTGCCGGTACAGTTAACGCCGTGGAGTTAGAGGATCCTGTGCCATTAGGGCTTCCACATAGAGCTGCTCTTGTGTGGACAATGATCCAGTGGAAAGGAAGACACAGGAGTCACCTAGAACACTGGATGACAGAGACAGGTTTGGAATGCTTGAGGAAGGGAATTGGGTAGTCATGCATTGGAATATGGTTCGAATATTCTACAATTACCTCTAATGACCAGAATCAAGCAAGTCAGAATAGGTTAGCTATGGACAAGCTTCACACGTGAGCACTTCCAGTCATATATTTTTGTCCTATGAAATGATAACAATCCCTGAGTCAGGAAATAGCAACAACCAAACAACAAACCCGGAAGCAAAGCACTTGGGCTCCCGTGAGATGAGAGAGACCCACTGGCCTTAAGCTTGCTTGCGTGCTAATGAATCAGCAAACGAGTGAGGCCAGGCTGAACGTGAGCTCACCCTTTCCAGCCCATCTGCACAGTTCCCCATGAGAAATCAATCACGACCCCATCTGATTCCACAGACAGATCGCATTTACTTAGAAAAAAACCTAAGAACTGGTGAGAGAAAATCAGCAGAATCTGGCCCAGGGCAAGGCAGAAGAAGGACAGACACATGGGCTTTTTGAGCCTTCCTTTACAGCCACTTAGGACCTGTCTGCTGAGCACTCTGTAAACACAGCCCCAGTCTCTGCACTGTGCACAGGGAGCAGTGAGGTTTGCAGATGGGCTGCCAGATGACAAGGGGCAGCGTGGAGGTGATCATCTCATGTGAGGTGATGGAAGTGGTGCCGTGAGTGAAGAAAAGCAGTTAGCAAAACACATAACATCATTCCAGGGCGCTACCCAGAAAAGCTTGAGCTGCCTCACTCTACAGGGATCGCTCTCAATCATAAAGGCAGTCAGGGTGAAAATGTGTGCCGTTCTGGGTTCTGTGGGGCAGTGAGAAATGCTGCATCTTTTAATTTATGCTCCCAAATATCCTCTGAAGTAAAAATGTTAACAATGAAAAAAATTTTGAGAATCACTGATCTATTTGGTAGAATTTCTGAAAGCAGGATAGAACTGTGATGGAGGTTTATGAATCATCCAGAAATCATGCTCTGTTTACTGAAAGCAGAAAGGCCAACTTAGCTAGAATCTTCTCATCCCAAACTATCATGGATTCATACTCTACTTATAGAAATGCTTAATCTTCAAAAAATGCACGGAGTAGATTTCATTATGATACTCATTTTAAGAACAGAAAATGTCAGCTTGTGTTAAGGAACTTTCTCAAAGTCATACATTCAGTAATTTGGAAGTTGAAACCTGACTGGGTGCAAAGCTTGCTCCCTGCTGCATTAAATTCTACTGCCTTACCTGCTAATCTCTCCTGCCTGAAGTAGTTTTCATGGGAACAGATGAACCGTACATAGTGTCTCATAAGGTGGACATTTCGGGAAATGCTAAGTTTACCTGTAGTGTAGAAAAAAGTCACTGCACACTCCTTTCGAGTTCAGGTGCTCTATTGCCTATTAGGTAAAGATCCTCAGGGTTACATATGAGCTCATTTAGGGGTGCCTGATGTTGTGAAAATGTTACTGATTTTTGAAAATGGAAACAAAGCAGTGTCTTTTGCACATACCACGTTTCACACAGCCTGTGAGATAGAAAAGAGCGATATCAGGAGGAGATCCACTATAACGACAGCAAAAGTGATTCCTGGGGAAGCTGATTGACTCCTGTCACTCTGGCTTTCCATCCAGTGTTCTGTGAAAGAGGCATATTCAGCTTACTAGAAATTACTTAACACTGAATGGTTTTAATAACACAGCTCTTTGCGGTCCTTGTTCAATTAACTAGTATCACCTCACAGTTAAACCTGGTGTCTGGTGTAGGCACTCCATAAATGCTTACTAACCCAGAGAGAAAAAAACCATACATATTAAGTGAATTTAAATAATAAATTTTCCTGGTCAGAAGTATTTAAATGTGTTCTATGTTTACTTTCCCTATAATAATCCTGTTTTATGTCAGAAACCTTATCTGAACAGGTAGAATTTAACTGAACCAAACTAAACTGGCTGTGGCTCCTGCCACCTCACTTTAAGGGTCCCCTCCCAGAGGTACAAACAGGCCCTGTGCAGCTGCCTGAGCTGCTCAGTGTGGTGCCCTGCTGGGTGGGCAGCAGGGCTGAGCTGGGCTCCTGGTGATGCCTCCCACCTTCTTCTCACCATGGTCTATCCATCACCCCTCTGGCTTACGAGCTCAGAATGCGGCTTCCAGCAGAGGACTGGTAACAGCAAACTCCCACTGTGGCGGATGTCCTACAATCTCAGCTGCTTTGCTGACAGCAATCGACTTTGCCAATGATGAGATGTGACCCCAAGCCTAATATACTCTAAACAGGAGCTCTGGTGTTAGGTTTCCTTGAGACTCTACTCTGTTGCTGGTGGTGTTGACTTTTGCACCATAAGTGCTTCATCCTAAAATTGCAGCTCTGAAAATGGACTCATAGCTGCGGCAGGCTCATGAGAAGCCCTGGAGTCTGAAGAAAATAAGCACAGCTCTTTAACTGTCTCCATCAGACAAAGATCAGACACTGAGCAGACATCTGCCTCCTTCTAATCTCACATTCATGGATGTCAATGGAAAATTCTCCAAAACCCTTAGAAGGAGGTGCCAATTTCGTAAGCAAGCACGCCTACGAGGATAGGAATGCCCATTTCAGGGTGTGTTAAATGCGTCTGTAAGTAGTTCCAGAGATGACATTTACATTGTCATTAAACATGTTCAGCTGTTTTTCCTTTGACTCACATTTGAGTGCAAGTGACATAAAATATTTAACTCCACGAGAGTCCACATTGAAACCCATTTTCTGTGACAGTCTGGATCCTCTCCGTCATGTTCACCTCAAAGGCATCTCTGGACGCTGAGAGACTGTGGTGCCCCAGGTGCTGGAGCGAGCTTGTCTCGCCTCCCCTGCAGGTTCCTTGCGCTCTGCATCTCCGCACCCTCACCTGCAACCTGGCAGCAGAAGCCACTTCAGAAGGTTATCAGCAGAGCTCAAGAAATCGATCTGCTGAAAGTATTTTATTAGTGTCTGGCAATCACACCCGGTGTTAAGTGAGTCCTTGTTGCCATCTGTCGTATCTGCCAGCTTTTCTGACGGGCAGTAGGCTTTGTGAAGGCCATTTCTGTTTCTACCCTTTGTCCCTGTAATGAGCACAAGTCTAGGATGTGGAAAATGAGCACTCAGTATTTACAAAATGAATACATCAAGGAATGACTTTTCTATCCTTGTTATAATGAGAATGGGACCAGGATGGGACTTTAACCACTCGCACTGTTCGATAACTTCTGTGTTTTTTTCTGCCAATTTCTTTATGATATTATTTCTCTTGGGCCTTTTTCTATAAGCTTTTTTCCCCAGAGACTTTTCATGCAATATGTCCTAAACTGGGGAAGAGCCTGCTTTGAAGATAATTCACTGAGGCGTTCCTTTCAGCCCCTGTATGCATATAAACCAGCACAGAAGGACTCTAGAGAAGCCTCTCAGGTTCTCAGCTGGTCCAAATATCTAGAGGATCCATGGTCATGAACAGTGACTAAGAGACACTGGTCTTCGCAGCTCTCCGCAGTACGCTAAATACAGCCCAGCTGTCTCTGGACCTATGCTTCAATGCCACAAGCAAAATCGATAGTAACAACACAAGGTGCTGAGAGCCAGGGTGGCTTTCTCCACTTTCTAAGCTAATCTAAGTCTGAGACTTTGCTGCGAACAGAGAAAATATTGAACTATCCAGAATTTAGAATAATACTGGCAAGAGAACTAGAAAAGAATGTACAAAGTGGAGCTGAAATCCTTTATTTTAGTCATTCCAGTGGAATATTTAATTTAGTGAGAGTACATATACATTTGGCATCTAGCATTTCCGTTAATTTTCTAACCAGGGTAAAGTGTTGATTTGGCAGACATTCTTTGCTTTAGGCATGAGTATGTCAAAAAGTGGAAAATTTGGGTAATAAAGAGCCCTGGTTTGCTCCCTTCACATACCAAATAAACAACATATTTTAATTGTCAATTATAAATTTAATCTGATTCTCATTAGAATGCCATATGCCTTGTGTGACTATCATAAAATTTCTTTCTGAGTTTTATTCAGTTTTGTGACTAATGCTTCTGAAAAGCTTATTCTTTAGAGGAATGACATCAATGAAATTAACTATCTGCAAGCTTAGTCAAGGCAGGCATCTTTCATGAGTGCAAATTTAAAAAGATTTGGTGATGTTGGGGTTCTTATATGCAACTTTAACGTTGTGCATTGTAATATTTGGGGTAGGATTAGTTTCAGTTAATTTATTGTAACAAAATTCATTATAAATCGAAATGTAAAACCACTTGAGTATTGTGCAAGTCATTGGGATTTTGCACACTACAGCCAAAGACGGAGAAAGTCCCTGAATTTCAAGAAATTAGTAAGTACCATGTCAGGATGAGCCAGCTGAAGCAAGAACAACCTGCCTCCTCAATAGCTTAAACCACCCTCATCTCAGCTCCCTGCAGGACACAAGTCGGCCTGTCCTCTGCCCATCAAAGGCACAAAGGGCCCAAGGAGTCTTCCCAAGCTCCTTCCCCTTCAGGGGAGCAAGGGAGAAGGGAGCCCGGCAGGCTGACCTTGTGGATCCCTGACAAAGCAAGGCCCATGGCCACACCAGACTCACAAAAAATGTGCAGGCAGGCTTGCCTTGCCATGGGTCCAAAGGGTGCCATCTAAATATCGCTAATAGCCCAGAAAAAGCTAAGTGGCCCCCAAACTGTTCTCATCACTGTCATCACTAAGTGCTGCAATTGGTACCCTTTTATTCATAAACTTGGTGACTCTTTATAAAATAAAGATATTTCTGCAGTATGACTCATTCTCCTACATGGTACTTAGTAAGAACCCCATTATTTCCGGACATGGGAAGGACCCGAGTTCCACTAATTTCTTGCCCTCATGTATCTCTTGACCTTTTACCGGTAAAATGATGAATTACCACACTGAGTCAGACCCATGGTCATTCCAGCCGGAATCTGTGTCCTTGGCAAGACATAAGCCACTTCTGTTATCTCTCTATTGTTCTTAGAAGATGACAGAACTATTATAAGAATCGCTATTTTAAAAATAGCTAATTTAGTGTGCACAAAGATGAACAAAACCTCTCCAAAAATCAAATATGTCTTTATGAAATTTCAACAAATTTCAGTCAAAAACAGGATGCATTGAAACTCAGTTTTAAAGAAGCATTTCTTAAACATATTTAAAGTTACGATGACAAAGATGCCATTCTGAACAAAAGTAAAACAATGAACTCTTGATGCTTTATTTACTGTTTTGTAATTCCAGATCAGAAAAGAATAACTGTATTTCCAGAATTACAGCACTGTAAGCAATCCTTCAAATACCACACAAATCTAGCTAATCAGTGTACAAATGAGGAAACTGGAACCCGAGAAATACATTGAGGAATGGAGAAGACAGAATCTCTGCCTTCATAATATTATGTGTTATAAGGGATGATATTGAACTGTAAATTCTACGATTGGTTGTTTAATTATCATAATATATGTAATATGCCAAGAATATAAATACTCAATAAATATTAGATGCAACTATATGATCTTTCAGAGATAGTTCTCTATTCCAACTTTTATTTCAACATTTAATTCCTAAGTATTCTTGACATAAACATTCCTGATCAAATACTCCCCACGCTGCTGAGCCTTTCAAAGTAATTATAAAGCTGCCTTGGTTATGGTTTTGAAATACACTATAAGAACATAGATAGTAAAAACCAGTTTGTCACAGTTTATTTCTTTCCAACTTCAGAAAAAGGATAATGGTTTGATCACTCCAAAATTACCATTTTTGTGAACTTTCTCACTTAATGACAAAGCATCTTGCTTAAAATATCTTTCCCGTGACCTATAGCTGGGATTCAGAACATTCCCTGAAGACACCAAAATCACCACATACAACTGACATCACCAAATTTCAAAACTCAAGACATTAACATTTGTTTTTAAACCAGTGACACAGCTTTAAAGTTTAGTTTTCCTGCTAAAATGAAAAATAGGTAGATGTCAGTCGGCAAAGAGGCTGGCTGATAATTAGGTTTAGAATAACATGCCTTGTATGTCTTATTGTCTCTTCTATGAATTGTCAAAGAGTATAGGATCTGCAAAAGAAGGAGTAATACAAATGTCAGGCATCATAAATTTTATCAAATGGAGATCCAATGTGTCTGTAAAATATAAGACAATAAGAAAAAAATTTAAGTGAATGCTTGCAAGGTAACAGCCAATATAAAATCCAATTTTTTGTAAATAATAGTTAACATTGTTATATCTGACTGTTGTAAAAGGCTTTCTTAACGGCCACAAAAAAAAATTGACTGCCTTTAGTAGCATTTAAAATTATATAGCTTTGCCTTTGGACATCTAAAATTAATTTATATAAATGATTTCAGTGGAAACCAATAAAGCTACAGATACAATCCAGAAAGAGAAAGAACAGCAAACAACTCATTATTGTTCTGAGTAGGAAAAATACCTGCCTCTCCAGCAATGACTCACACTGCTGTTAAATGGCTCTTTTTCATAGAGTCAATTATCAGCATTTTTAAGGTATGTGTCATTTCCAGAAGAAATATGAGCTGAGAGAAGACCAAACAGAAAGGCTTAATGCATGACATGGAATTTTTTATTTCTCACAGGCTCTAATTTATACTCTTGGTACATGTAACAAACACAGATTTGTGTAAATGCATGAATCAAGCTGTGTATTTTGTTAGGAACTGCCACACTGCCACCACAAACCTTCACCCGTCAGTAGAGCAGACTGACTTCCTTCCTAGGAATTATCAGACTTACAGGATTTTGCCTTTTCCATAGGGAAATGTGCTACCTCGCTTCTTACCATGCAGTGAAATATCTTTTCTTGACTTCAAACTATTTCTATGATACCTTGCTATTCTGGCTCATTTGTAGTTAGAAGCCAGAAGGCCCCTAGGTTTGTGAGGGATTATCACTTTGTCCAACACTGGATAACCTGAAAAAGGTTTTCCCTGGTTTTTGTCTGTCTTTTGAGTTTACTTAAATTTTTTTTCCCTGCGGAAAACAAAATTATCATTTTTGTGTCACTAAACTTATCAACCATTTCTTTTCAGAGTTTATACATTTTTTATGTCGATAATTGCAGATTATTAAAGCAATTCTGAAGAATTTGGGTATCTGTCTTCTGTAACTTCTTCTTCCTTTTTGAACATGAGAACACTTGCGTGCTTTATCCTGCTTTAAGGAGTGAGATTTGTATCTTTCTCTGATCCATTTTCCCCGCTGCAGGGCTCCACCGCTGTGAGCAGGGTTCGATCCCAGGCCCACTGATGCTGAGGTGGGGGCTTCTCCCTCTGTGTTGCTTTTCCTCTCTGCTCTGAATGGGTGCTCAGTGTGTTCATCAGGCGAGGCTGGGCCCTTCCCTACATCGTTTTCCTTTCCAGCGCTTTCTTGAATAGCCTAACTTATGTTTCCTTGACATTAACATTATAGAAAATCCTCATGTAGTTCTGAAAAAAAATACACTTAAGTTGCCTTTATTAATTAAGAGACAATTTACAACTTGAAGGTGCTGTCTTCTCCAAAAACACAGTATCTACTTTCTTTTATCCTAACATTTCATGCTTTGAAGGACAATTCCATCTTTTTATTTGTTTGGTTCGTTCTTACATTCACTGCTCTCAGACTGGTAATTGATGCCATAAATGAGGTTTTTGTTTATATCTTGTGACAGATTGTTTTTCTATTGGAGGCTATTAACTTATGGGTATTGATATTGGTCCCCACTAAATTGCTTTGATGTTTGTACTCCTGTATACTGTACTTTTTCATGAGTTTTTCAAGCATGCAATATATTATCTTCAAGTCATAAGTTTCCCTTTTTCTTCCCAACTTTAGTGCACCTAATTTCCCTCTCTCACTAATTGTAACTATTACCACAATGAAATGTTATTTGGAAGTGGATCATGGGCTTCTTTGACTTACCACTGCAATGAAAATGCTTTATTATTCTTCTCTTGTACTGATATGGATGTTTACCAGTCATATAAATCTTCACTGATTTATTTTAGGGAGGAGCTTTTTCAAAAACGTTTTTTAAAGTCAACAAAAGGTGGGAGGCATATTCTTTTTCTCTTGACATGAACTGATATAATAAAATCAATGAATAGATTTAACAACACTGAACCACTTTGGTACTCCTAAAACAGGTCTCCCAGAAACGCTTGAGTAAAAACATTCTTTAGTGTGTTTTTCTGAAATCTCTGTTGGTGTTTGGTACCCATGTTTTGGATAATGTTTGGAAATACTTTCTTTTCCATATACTCTGCTACAGTTTAGTTGACACTGTAACTATAAATATTTATCCTGACCTGTGGGAGAAGGCTTCTCATTAGAATTCCCCCATCTATTAAAATGTTCTGCTTTCTTCATTTTTTTTCTTCCACTCTCTTTTCTTAGCTAATTATCAGGTCTTCTGTTTGTACTTGACATGCAGCGGTTTTGTATAAGACGATGTAAAATGGCATTGATGCTGTGGTCCTGATTTTAATCAATGTTCTTGTGGAGATAAAGAACATTAGCCCTATTACCTAAAATTCCTGTCACTGAAGTCTAGTCGACAATTACTTGTCCTTTATTGTGTAATTTATAACACCTATGGAATACTGCAGCCAAACAGGCACAAATTTATTTGTAATAAACACATATGACTTATTCAAATACTAGATTGTCCTTAATACAAATTGTGAGTAATCAGTAACTTGGTAAAGCAATTCTTCATTCAGCAAAAGTACTTCCAACAATATGTATAAAATTTAGAATTATTGTATTATATACCTTACTATACTTCATTCTAATGTTTTGAGAATGTTATTATGTGAAGAAAAGAGCATTTATGTATCATATTTCATTCAAATGATAAATATATTCAATGAATATAATCTTTAAAGTATGATTTAAAAACACTGCCCAACCAATGCAACAAATTAAACCAACTTTATACACTTAATAATCTTATTCTAAGGTTATGCATCTGTATATATCACACATGGAATTTTACATGATGTAGAGGCTTTCTCTAAAATTTAATCTCCTTAATGAAAATTTGTTATTAGATAATTTTCTAAGCAAATTTTAAATATTTTAATTTACTTTTCTTTTATTTTCTTCCAAGGTACTCTGCTAATCTGAATATAAATTGATGTTTAATTTTAAAATACATATTTACATACCTACTCTCATATAAACAGTATCGACCTTCAGCCAGATACATACCAGAGGAAAAGGAAATAAAATGTAGAAAAATCTGTTAGAAGCTATTAGCAATTTAATGAGCTGTTCCAAAGATCAGACTCCAGAGACCTCCATACTAACAATTTGTAGCCAATATGACTTTAGGAAAATTATGAATTCTCTATGTTTTAATTTCCTCATGCATAAACTATTACCTTCTGTAATTTGTTCATGGCAGAATTTTGTAAGGATAAAGTAAGGTAATATACACTGAGTGCCCTCAACAATACCAGGCACAGGGTGGCAGCTATTATGATTTCAGGACACCCCTTTTGGGTATTGGAGGCTTCCTTACATTGCAAGACTGTATCATGAATGACTGACCTGTTTGAAGCAAACGAGATCTCTGTAGACCATCAAAAGCTAATCTTGAGGTTAAAGGACATAGGTGAATCTGATTAAACGCTTTCCCTGCAAAGGAATTTTTGGAAAAGAAATCGTTTAGCTGGAAGCATTAGATTTTTCAGTGTCTCAAAGCCTTCCTGAGTTAGCTTATTCACTTTCAATATTATTTTAATTCATTTGCCAAAAAGTAATCCAAATACTATGCAGCACTGATAATTCAGCAAAAGCGTTATAGAAAGGCATCCAATTCAAAGGATAATATAAAAGCTTGCAGTGCTTGAGAAATAGAATCCCATAGCCAACCCTAATGCTTCCAGCATATTAGGTCACACTTGTGTATGGAGTAGATGAAAAGTGAGTGCATCGCTACCACAAAACACCCTGACATGGTGTGAAAGATCTGGCCTAGGTGAGCAGAGAATTTCATTTATAAAAATAAAATTTTAATTAGTCACAATTTGGACCAAACTATTGTGTCTGGCTTAAGTTGTCACATCTCCAAAAGGACATGAAATGGGGATGAAAGATCAATCTTTAAAAAGTAGATCGAGGAGGAAAGTTAAGGGACACGGTAATTACCCTGATATGTGGGGCCAGGGTCAGGGTCCCCTCTCTCCTGTGAGACTGCAGGGAGCTTTTATGAAAATGTCACTGGACAGTTGCTCTCTCTGTTTAGAAGATAGCCAGTCCCAAACCAAGCATGGTGGCCCATACCTCTAATCGCAGTGCTTTGGGAGCCTGAAGCAGAATCACAGATTCAAACCCAACCTGGGCTACTTAGTGATTTAGCCTCAAAATAAAAAATTAAAAAGGAATGGGGATGTAGCTCAGTGCAAGGGCTCTGGCTTCAGTCCTTAGTGCTACTAAGGGAAAAAGATACCAGTGCCACATTCAAGGTCACTAGCTTACCAGAGAGAGAAAGCTCTGGGCATTCATAGTTTGTCTCTCCAGAAACAAGAACAGTGTTTAGTTTACACTGACTTCAGCTAAAGATGTAATGCTTTTACTTCAAAAGCATTTGGTTCTCGCCCTTCTAATTGTATGCTGTGTATTTTCTAAACTGTTGCATGTAAAAATACTGGAAGGTAAATATGATTCCATTAGTATCTATTATCACTGCAAAATATCTTCTAATACAAGAATAAAATGAAATTATTTTTAAAAGTAAATCATTATATTCAACTTATAATAGAAGACTTCAGAGTCCTCACATTAATTACAAATAGCATCTGCCTCTAGCAAAATTAATCTTCATATGTTTTATGTAATTGTTGACGATTTACGTCTTGTCAGATTTCCAAGGCCCTGAGAAAGCTTGCTAAAAGCTCAGAAAACATTTGAGCATAAAAAACATCTGAGCATAAAAGAATATCTAACAGTATTAATCCAGATATTTCCTCATCTGCTCATTGGTTCAGAAAATACTTAGCTGATTCTCTGAATACAGCAGAAGTGAATGTGGCATGGTGTTTGCCTGGGAAAGCTAAGACTGTGTCTTACAAACCCATAAATAATTCAATACGCTCCAGTAAACGTGTGCATAAAGGCTTGCCTGTGGGGATGCCAATGTGCGCATGCACACAGTGCAGTGAAACCCAGAGTGCGTCCAAGAATCTGAGTAGCACACATTGCTGCAATGGCACTTACGTTTTAGCAAAAATACTGGTTTTAGTACCTGGAGAGGAGCTTTCCCATCATGCTTCTGCTGACACCCTCACTGGCCACAGCTGGGGCAAACCTAGCTGTTCTCTCCTAGCCCTTCACTTTCTCCGATCTTCGTGGAACATCATAAATGAAAACCGTCCTGCTTTCTAGGATGAGAAAGAACAGGGCTCAGCTTACACAGTTCTCACTGAGCCCTGGTTTCCATATTATTTTTAAAGGTGGATGACAAATTCTTCTGGTTGTTGTTGTTGTTGTTGTTTTGATAATGAGAAATAATGAGCAAATGCACCTGACAATCTTCACACACTCGCTGTGTGTCAAATGTCATTATAAAAATGTCACTGTCCACTGAACAGACCAGAACATCTTATCGCCAATACAGGGCAACAGAAAGTGTGAAAGAGTAGGGCCACTCCTCTGTCCTCAGCCTGTCCCCACTGCAGAGGTGACAGCAGAGACACCAGAAGAGCAAGTGAGATCCTGAGTCTCTGCAGAGCTGTGGAGGGCAAGGCCTGGCGTCTCCTGGTGACTCATCCTGAGCGAAAAGTAAACCTGCAGGACTTGAGCTCTTGGGGCTTTTGTGCTTACACCAAGCCTCACTTCTGGATTCTTTTGAGACTTAATTATCATGAGAGACACTTATATACTTCGTCAAAATCATTCCATTTTAGAACAGTTAGGAGATTACACAACTTTAACTCAGATTTTATGCTTGTGAGTTTTTACAGCATACGTTTTCTATAAATACAAAGTGCATGAAAACCTCCCCAAGGTGTTAAAAAGGCTTTTAAAGTTCCAGTTAACCCTGAAATACCTTATGCTGGACTTGGCCGTGGCGGGGCTGCTTCCTGAGATGTGAGCTTATTTGTAACTCTACATAGGAGAGTGCTGCTCCTGTTCTATGTGTGTGGTTTTGCAGTTGCTATCAGCATTTGACTAGCTCTTCTTTGTTTACTACTGGTCATGAAGTACATCACCAGAGGATTTTTTGAAATTTATTAAGTCTTGATTAGATTTTCAGCTATAGTGTGTTCTTCCCATGCCTCCACTTGCTGACGACTCTCGGGTAGCAGGGAACATGGTTCTTCACAGCCCCGGGAACTCTACTGGACAAGACCTTAGGAGGCTCCTCCAAGACTTGCATCAGGCTTTCAGTGATGTTAGCTTGGCTCATCTTGAATTTCACTTTATAATGGTCAAGCCCTTCATTATGCAGATTAAGGGAGGGAGCCATTCTGTACAAACTTCAAACCAGAATGGATCCAAACTTCCTTAACCTTTGGCTCCAGAGATCATCACGTGAGGTTTGATAGAAGCACCATCTTTATCCCTCTTGGTTATACCTCCTGGAGTGCACGGGACATGGGTGAGATGGCCTGGGAGGGGGGTGAGGGCGTCCTCGGGAGGGAACCATCTTCAGCTCTCATGTTTGTGCCCTGTGTCATCCTGGGGGTGGAGGAGTCTGTCATGCAGATGTCCATGCCTCCCTCTGTCTGAATCCTTGTGTGCAGCAGTTATGTTTCCCGAGAAGATCACCTTCCTGGTTCTCACAGTTGCGGTCAGTATGAAGCAGGTGTGGAGGTCTGGCCTGCTCTTCTAAGCTTGGGCATTCACTGCATGAATTTATGCATATAATTCCTTGATTTTAAAATATTAATTCCTTGATTGCTATCCTTCTCTAATTTATTGTTCTTATGATGGTTTTTCACCCACTGGACAAAGCAGGCTCTATAGCTCAGCCTGCCTGCTTTCTGAAACATCTGCTCAGCAGATCCTCCAAGTCTTTCCCTGCATCAATGTAATCATTCAACAACTTGCTGCCCGTCTATCTGCCTTTGCCGGCTCTGGAGAGCAGGAGAGCCCACCTTTCCCACAGGTGAAGGTAGACATTGGGGGTGAACCCACCAACAGAAACAGTCCCACGCAGACCGTGCTCCAGGGAACTCACCTGGTGATGACCCTGGCCTCAGTTTCCAAAGCTGGCCTTTCAGCATCACGCCGAGATGGGGAGTCGTGCTCTGCTTGTAATGCTTGTGGAGCTTCCAGCTGACGCTTCCAGGTTACACTCATGTCCTGCCAACCACACAGGCTC
>PVLA01014824.1:0-28441 GCA_004027455.1 Hydrochoerus hydrochaeris
TCCAAGCTCTTCTTGACTTGAGGGTTTGTGCTGAAAAGTCTGTCATGATTCTAATGGGCTTTCCTTGATAGGTGAGTTGTGTCTTTTCTCTGGCAGGTTTTAATATTCTGTTTTTATGCTGTATGTCTGAGATCTTAATTATTATGTGTCTGGGTGTGGATTTATGTTGATTGTGACTGTTTGGTGTTCTATATGCCTCACTTATCTGCATATCAGATTCTTTCCCCATGTTTGGGAAATTTTCTGCTATTATTTCTGTATAAACTTTATGTATGTCATTTGCCTGGACTCCTGTATCTTCACTAATGCCCCTTATTCTTATATTGTTGCTCTTGGCATCATCATGAAGCTTCTGGATTGTCATTTCATGCTGCTTTGTTATTTTTAAAAGTTCTATCCTTTCCTGATCGCTAACTGTGATCCTGTCCTCAAGGTCCTAAATCCTATCCTCAGCTTCCTTTAGGCAGTTTTTCATGCTTTTAATAGAACTTTTTGTTTCTTGGATGTCTCTTTGAGTTTGTTTCATGAATTCTGCTTGTTTTCTATATTGTTCATTCAAAGTTTCAATCAGTTTCCTATGCTCATGTACTTTTTTCTCTAGTTGTTCTTTAGCTGCATTCAACAACTCCTTTACTAAAGTTGTTATTTCTATCTTTACATGGAAGACTACTTCTAATTTGATTTTCTCTATAGCCTGATGCAGTTGTTTTTTCATTTCAATGGCTATCTTTTTAGAGATTCCCGGAGTCTTACTTTTGGGGTCCTCTATTTTAATGTCTCCTATTCTTGCTTCTGGTCAACTATATGTTTGAGACTGCATTTTGCTTTTTCATTTTGTCATTTTCACTGTGCCTGGTGTTTTCCATGTGTAGGAGGAGATCACACACACTATTTTCAGACACCACAAAGTCGTACAGTTAGTTGTAGGGGATTTTACTGCTGGCCCTATTTATTCCCTGTACACCTCTATTTTAGGGGTATACTCACCACATTGATACAGTCAATCTGGTGTAGTTCAAAGTTTGCCACCTGGGAGCAAAATTCCAAATTTTCTCACACTAACTGGATCTTGCTGAGATCTTCTGATGTTCCAGGTGGGAGGGTAGGCCCAGCTGAAGCAGTCCAGGGCAGTTTTCAGTCTTGGGAGGGCCTCCTCGATGTTCCTGGTGGCAGGGCAGGCCCATGGTGGAGGTTCCGGGCAGCTTTCCCCTGAGGTGGTCTTCCGCTGAGTTCCCAGTAGCAGGGCAGGCCCTCGGTGGAGGTTCCAGGCAGCCTACTCCAATGCAGGCTTCCGCTAAGTTCCCAGTGGCAGGATGGGCCCTTGGTGGAGGTTCTGGGCAGCCTACTCCTGATGCAGGCCTTCACTGAGTTCCCAGTGGCAGGGTGGGCCCTAGATGGAGGTTCTGGGCAGCTTACCACTGATACAGGCTTCTGCTGAGTTCCCGGTGGCAGGGTGGGCCCTCAGTGGAGGTTCTGGGCAGCTTACCCCTGATGCAGGCTTCTGCTAAGTTCCTGGTAGCAGGGTGGGCCCACGGTGGAGGTTCTGGGCAGCCTACCCCTGATGCAGGCCTCCACTGAGTTCCCGGTGGCAGGGCGGGCCCTCGGTGGAGGTTCTGGGCAGCTTACCCCTGATGCAGGCCTCTGCTGAGTTCCCACTGGCAGGGCGGGCCCTTGGTGGAGGTTCCAGGCAGCTTACCCCTGATGCAGGCTTCTGCTGAGTTCCTGGTGGCAGGGTGGACCCATGGTGGAGGTTCTGGGCAGCCTACCCCTGATGCAGGCCTCCGCTGAGTTCCCAGTGGCAGGGCGGGCCCTTGGTGGAGGTTCCGGGCAGCCTACCCCTGATGCAGGCTTCCGCTGAGTTCCTGGTGGCAGGGCAGGCCCTCGGTGGTGGTTCCTGATCTCATTTCTTGTGGGAACTTAGTATTGTATGTTCATAACATAGCTTACTTCCTTTTTTTTCTACCTCCTATCCTCTCTCTCCCATCTACATTTCTTGGACTCTTTGCCATATGCAAAAGATCTATCTTGCTACTTCCCATTACCTTTTATTTTGCTCTTTATTTGTAATTTGGATTTCTCACATAAGAGAAACCATGCAGTATTTAAGCTTGCATGTCTTATTGATTTTATTTGACATTATGGTTTCAAGTTGCATCCATTTTTCTACAAATGACTCAAGCTTATCCTTCTTTATATCAGAGTAGTACTCCATTGTGTATGA
Organism: Hydrochoerus hydrochaeris; assembly: GCA_004027455.1. Classification (NCBI taxonomy): domain Eukaryota; kingdom Metazoa; phylum Chordata; class Mammalia; order Rodentia; family Hydrochaeridae; genus Hydrochoerus; species Hydrochoerus hydrochaeris. The sequence continues at coordinate 2,222 of PVLA01014824.1, forward strand.
ATACCTCATTTTCTTGGTCCATTCATCTGTTGATGGACATATAGGCTGCTTCAAAGATTTACCTGTTGTGAATTGTGTTGCTATAAACATGGGTATGCATGTATCAGTGTAAAATATCTTTAACTGATGGAAAAGGATGGTGGATTGATAGACAGCATGGTAGAGAGCCTCTCTGAGAATAACAGCTCAGATGCTGGAATTTAACACCATGGAGAAGAACAGAAGAAAGGAGAGGGATTCTCACGACCCAGGAAAATACTGAGGAAAAAGAGAAAGATAAAAACATGGAGGGAAGGCTAGAGCTAAAGTGCTCTCACTGGAGCTGGTCCTGTGCTATGCTGGGAGGAGGGCTGGAGCTGGATATGCTCCCATCTGACCCAATGCTGCGCTGTGCTGGACATGTGTTGTAGTCGGGCAACTCACGATTGAGCTGAGGTCACGGTCCTGCCAAGATTGAGGGTTGGTGAGCCTGAGACCTAGGTGGGAGGATGCACCACAACAGGGAGCAGAACTGATGTGGCAAGCTGAACTGACCTATGATGAGTACCTGGAACTGTGTCCTGCAGAGGGGGTGGCCGGCTAAATGACATATTGGAGATGGGCAGGACAGGCCTGAATGGGCAATCACAGTGGCATCAGTTGGCTACTCCTGGCCCAAAGCAGACTGGTGGGATCTGCTTGGGCTGGGTCACGCCCCTAGTGGGGACCCAATAGCCAGGGTCAAAAGTATCCCAAACCTGTGACATCTACAGGGCACAGACTAACGTGCCAAAGGCACTCACTGGCTGACTGGCTCAGAGGAGAGGGGCTAGCCCACATCTACACTGCATGCGCCTCACAGATCAACAGCAAAGTGGAGAGGGCAGCAATCCTCTAGCTAGCATGCTTCAGAAAACCCATAAGCAATACGGAAAGGACCTGAGACCTCCACCATACATCTGTCTGAAAGAAACAAGAAACATGATAAAAGAAAGAAACAAGAAAAAGCCACCAGCCACTGACCCAAGGAAAATAAGTCCAGGAGAGGTAAAAACAGAAGAGATTGAGGGCAGCAAATATGCAGTATCAGACATGGTCTCATCAGAAATAAAGAAATAGTTCCGTGACCTCATTGATGAACTTAAATCTAAAATTATAACTCAAGTGAAGCAAGATGTAAGAAGATTAATAAAAGAAATGCTAAACACCTCTCAAGAAGACACAGATGGAAGAATGGAGGAACCCAGAAAAAGGATAGAAACCTTTGATGAAGAATATAAACAAAATCTAGAATACATGAAACAGATCCAAAGAGAGTACCAAGAAATAAAAAACTCCAGTGAAAGCTGGCAAAATTTCTTTTTTTAAAGTTTTTTTTATTTAAAGAGAAACAAAAGCATGTAAAGGGTAGAGATAATACAGAATTTCAAAAAAAAGATAAGAAATCACTAGTTAATAAATTACATATTGTTCTCTTAGAAATAGTTGTTCAAGTTACAAAATTAAAGAGTACAAAGTAGATATTCAAACAATGAGAGTGTAAACAGCTATGCATATATGAATCTCTACATGTATTTCTATCCTTTCTGTGTTAGAGGGAAAAATGAAACTTAGCAAGACAAAACAAAACAAATTCCTATAAAAACATAAAACCAAAAAGTCGTATAAAATCACAGTACAAGATGATCTACAATGATTACTGTGTTGTTTCTTATTATCTTCAATAGAATGTCTATATCATCAGGCATAATTGAATGTAGCAGTATAATTGAGTATAGCAGTAAATAACAATATTAGTAAAAATAAAACATTGTAGACAGTATAAAACTTCAAAGGCAGGTAATAATCAAACCAGAGTGGATATTCTAGTGGATCTTGTCATCTTAAGTGCAGTTGCCTATACTTTCAGACTTGATACTATCAATCATAACAGCTTTGAATAAAATCTATCAATACAAAACAGTGATCCAACAAACCAGATTTGATTGCAATCAGTCACGGTAGAACAGTGTAGGTTTTATAGAGCTTTAGATTAAGTTGATAGGATATTAAGGATGATTACCATACTATTTCCTGTTTTTTTTTTGGATTAATGTCTGAGCCCTCAAATCTAGTATAGGTAGAATGACTGGAACAGAATATAATCCATCTAAGCAGACTGGTGTGAGTAATGTGGGTTTTAAATCCTGGTGCACTATTAACAATATAGTGTATCAAGGCCATCTATGTTAGAGATTCTAGTTATCCTTCTCTGCCTCATTTCTGCTATGCTATTTTTCTGCCTGTTTGTCTAGTTTTCTCCTGCATTCTACTGCCTGCCCCACACATTGAGGTCTTTCTGTCACTGCTCCTAAAGTCCTGGTATTTTTTTTCTCTCTCTCTAGAATGTCCTTCAGTATTCTCTGCAGGGTTGGATTGGTGGTCACAAACTCCCCCAGTTCCTCTTTGTCATGGAAGCATCTTTTTTCTCCATTAACTTCTAGTGACAGTTTTGCAGGGTACATCAATCTGGGCTGGAGGTGATTTTCTTTCAGGGCTTGGAATACTTCGCTCCAAGCTCTTTTTGATCTGATGGTCTGTGTTGAGAAGTCAGCTGTGATTCTGATGGGCTTACCTTTATAAGTAATCTGTTTCTTTTCTCTGATGGCTTTTAATATTCTGTTTTTATATTGAATTTCTGCTATCTTGATTATTATATGTCTGAGTGTAGCTCTGTTTTGGTTATAGGTGGCTGGAGTTCTGTATGCCTCACGTAACCAAATGTCATTTTCTTTTCCCATGCTTGGGAAGTTTTCCTTAATTATTTCCATGAATAGCCTTTGTAATTCACCTATATGTGTTTCTGCTTCTTCGTTCATGTTTCTTATTCTTAAATTGTAGATTCTCTTGTCATCTTCTAGCCTTTGTATTGTTATTGCCTGTTTCCTTGTTATTTTTAAGAGATCTTTCCTTTCATGATCACACACTGCCAACTTGTCTTCAAGTTTTGATAGTCTATCCTTAGTTTCTTTTAAGGTGTTTTGCCAGCTTTCAATGGAGTTTTTAATTTCCTTGTAGTCACTTTGAATCTGCTTCATATATTGTATATTTTCTTTATATTCTTTATCGAATGTTTCCTTTTTTCTGTGTTCTTCCCTTCTTCCATCTGTATCATCCTGAGAGATGCTTCCTGAGAGCATTTCTTTTATTACTCTACTCATATCTTGCTTTACCTGATTTAATAGTTCAGTTTTGAGCTCGTCTACAATGTCCTGAAGATATGTCTTCATCTCTATTGAAGCCATGTCTGATGTTGCATGTTTGACACCCTCAGTCTCCCTTATTTTTCCCTCTCCTGGATCAGTGCTCTCAGGGTTCTGGCCTGGGGGCCTCCTCCTGCCTCTCTCTCCTGTGATGGCCCTGGCTTCCTCCACACAGGTGTACAGTGGAGGTCCCAGCCCCATTCCCTGTTGGCCACAGTTCCTCTGAAGCATGCTGGTGAGGTACCTCTACCCTCTCCTACCTGCTCTTGTCACTGAGGTGTAATCAGCAGCTGCGTATACCTTCTCCTCCCCAAACTGGGTGAAGGACCAAACTTCAGGGTCCTTCACCCAGTTAGTGCATGCTAGGCACAGGGAATTGATTTGGGATGGCTCATTGGGTCCCCCCAGGGGCGTGGCCCAGTCCAAGCAAATCCCATGAATCTGCTCTGGGGAGGAAGCAATCAATTGAAGTCACTGTTACTCCCAGTTCAGGCTCCTCTTGCCCGATTCCAACATGTCACCCATTTGGTCATGCCCTTTCCATGGAGGGGGTCTCATTCCCAGGTCTGACTGTGGATTAATGAAGGTCCCTTTACGAGCTCCGCTCTCCATGGGGCTCACCAACCCCTGACTTCAGCGCTGCTGTGGCTCTTGTGTGTGGCAGTGGGAACATTTGGGTGGCTCTGCCTGCCGGCACGGATTCAAGCTGGTACAAACTTGTTGGGTTGCCACGAAAATGCTGTGTCGCATAATTTTTAGCTGTTGCAGTTGTAGTCCCAAAGTATTTGATGAGATTTTTTACATTTTAATTTCTTCCTGTGTCAAGAGGATCCATCTCCCTCTGTCTGTTTCTCTCCAGGGTGTTTTATTCTGACAAATGAGTTGTTCTCCTGGGAGGCTTTGTATTTTGTTGCTCACTGATCAGCCATCTTGACTTCTCTCTCAAAGCTGGCAAAATTTCTTGACAGAAACTACAGATAGATTTTCAAAACTTGAAGATAGATTTGCTATGTGTGATCACAAAAGGAAAGATCTCTTAAAAATAAAAAGGAACCAGGAAATAATAATATAAAGGCTGGGAGATGACAGAGGATCTATAATTTAAGAATAAAAAAGTGAGCGAAGAAGAATGGGCAAGTACAAATGAAATAAAAAGGCTATTCACAGAAATAATTAAGGAAAACTTCCCAAGCACAGGAAAAGGAAATGGTATTCAGATATATGAGGCATACAGAACTCCAGCCAGCTACAACCAAAACAGATCTATATCCAGACATAATAATCAAGATCCCTGAAATTCATCACAAGAACAGAATATTAAAAGTGGTCAGAGAAAGAAATAGATCATATATAAATGAAGACTCATCAAAATCACAGCAGACTTCTTGACACAAACTATCAAATCAAGAAGAGCTTGGAGCAAAGTATTCCAAGCCCTGAAAGAAAATAACCTCTAACCCATATTGATGTACCCTGCAAAAACTGTGTCTCAAAATTAATGGAGAAACAAGATGTTCTCATGACAAAGAGGCACTGAGGGAGTCCATAACCTCCAATCTAAAAATACTGAAGGACATTCTAGAGAGAGAGAAAAAAATCACCAAGATTCCAGGAAGAATGGCAGAGAAGCCTCAGTGAATGGACCGATAGTGGAATGAAAGAGTAAAATAAACAATGACAGAAAAATAGCATAACAGAGATGAAGCAGAGAAGATTGGCTATAATATCTAACACAGATGGCCTGGATACACTAACAAAAAGAAACACAGGCAGAGTAGATTAGGAGATAGTGTCCATTGAGATGCTCTGAATAGGAAATACAGTCAACCTGAAAGAGGGTTAATGAACTGAAACTCAAAGGTGAGAAAACAATGCTCTATGTGACAGGGAACCAGAGAGAAATAGGGACAGCTCACCCAGCAGCTGCAGATAGGTTGGAAACCCATGATACTTTTGTGCAGTGGAGAACTACTCAGCTATAAGGAAGGAAAACCTTGAGGCTTTAGTAAGTAAAGGAATACTACTCATGATCAAGCTCAGGGGTAAAAAGGTTCAGAACCACTTAGGTAGATAGTGGTTTGCCCCCCTAATCTAAAAACTAAAGGAGTTAGTGGAACCCAAAATGTATAAAGCACCCTGAGAAAGTGAAAGGGGAGGAATTGTATAAAAAAGGAAGGCAAAGGACATTATTAATAGTGTATCAGGATTTAAAAGCCACATTATTCTTATCACTGTTTAGTTTGATTTTATTCTGTTCTAGACTGTCTACTCATACTAGATTTGAAAGCACAGACAGCTATCCCCAAAAATAGAAGCATATACTATGGTAACTATCCTTAATTTCCTATTAACTTAAACTGAAGCCCTGTATTACTTACACTGTCTTACTATAACTGATCTTATTTGAATCTGGTTTGTTAGATCACAGTTTTGTCTTGACTGATTTTACTTGAATCTGATATGCTTGATAGTATCAAGTCTGAGAGTAGAGGCAACTACTCTGAAGAAAACAAGATTCAATAGGATACCTATATAGGTTTGATTATTCTGTTTTGTCTTGACTGATATTATTTGAATCTGATATGTTTGATAGTATCAAGTCTGAAACTATTCTGAAAATGACAAGATTCAACAGGATACCTATTCTGGTTGGATTATTAACTGCTTTTGAAGTCATATAATGTCTCCAATGTTTTGTTTTTATTAATATTGCTATGTACTGCTAAGTCCAATTATACTATGCCTGATGTTATACACAATTCTATTGAAAATAGCAAGAGATATCATAGTAACTACTGTAGATCACCCAGTATTGTGGTTCCATATGACTTTTTCATTTCGTGTTTTTCTAGGAATTTGCTTTGTTATCTTGTTTTGATTTGTTTTCCCCTCTAATACAGAAAGTATAGGTATACATGTAGAGATTCATGCATGTGTAGAACTTCTAAACAGTTTATGAGAATTGATTATAGTTATTGTAAAAATAGGAAAAGAAAGTACTCTAAAAGATAAAACTGCATGTATGTTTAAGTGTGTAGGATTGATAACCATATTGCTAAGTTTTTGCTGGATAGGTGAACAGAACTGATTGCAGTCTCACTGTTTAAATGTTCACTTTGTATGCTTTACGTGTGTAACTTGAACAACTACTTCTAAGAGGAAAATATGTAATTATCAACTAGTGATTTCTTATTGTTTTTTGAAATTATGTATTATTTATACCCTCTTTCTATTTTGTTTTTTCCTCTTTAAAAAAAAATATCTTTGACTCTTTTAGCAAGTTACCTAGAAGGAGAATAACTAGGTTTCTGTTTTTTGAGACAGGATTTCACTATGTAACTCAGGCTGTCCTTAAACTCATTAGTAGCCCAGGCTGGCCTCAAACTTGCATTGATCCTCCTGCCTCAACCCCAAGTGCTAGGATCATGGGTGTGTACTATCATGTCGGGCGTCAGGGAATGGCTGGATTGAATGGAAGTTCTTGCTTAAGTTTTCTGAGACATCTCCATACTGATTTCCCTTATGGTTGTGCTATTTTACATTTCTACCAACAATGCAGAATTGTTCCTCCTCAAGTGTCCCTCCAATTCACAAATGCCAGCACTTGTTATCTTACTTCTTGATGATAGCATTCTTTCTGCAATGCAGTGATATAGACCCTCAGTGCTGTTTTAATTGACATTTTTAAAGTTGCCACAAGAACATTTTTTCATGTATTTATAGATCTTTTGTATTTCTTTTTTGGAGAAGTGTCTGTTCATTTAAGATGCCTATTTTTTGATTGAATCTTTTATTTTGGGAGCATTACTTTTTTGAGTTCTTTATATATTCTAGATATTAGTCCTCTGTCCAAGGTATAGCTGTCAATTTTTTTCCCCATTCTGCAGGTTGTCTCTTCACTCGGTTGTTTTCTTTGTTATGCAAAAGCTTTTTATTTGATATGATCCTATTTGTTTTTTCTTGGCATTATTTCTTGTGCAGTTGGGTTCAGTTCAGAAAGTCCTTGCCTTTGCCTGTGTCTTTAAGAGTTTTACTTATTTTATCTTCCATGAGGCTGTTTTTGTTTTCATATTTAAATCTTTGATCCATTTTTACTTTACTTTAGTACATGGTGAGATTCGTGGGTCCAAATTCAGTCTTCAACATGTGAATAGCCAGTTTTCTCAACACTATAGTAGAATGGTTTTCTTTCCACTGGCAAAAATTTTTGGCCTTTTTGTCAAATATTAGGTAGCTGAATATGCCTGGAATTGTTTCTGCATCCTCTATTCTGTTGCATTGACCCACATGTCTGTTTTTAACCATTGTAGCATTGTAGTATAACTTGAATTCTGGTATTGTGATGCATACTGTGTTGCTCTTGTTGCCCAGGATTACTTTTGCTAGTCTCTGCCTCCTGTTTCCATATAAATTTTAGTATGCTTTCTCAAGTTCTGTGAGGAATGGTTTTGGTATTTTGGTTGACGGTGCATTAAATCTGTGTATCAGCTTTGGAAGTGTGACACTTTTGACTATATTGGTTCTGCCTACTCAGAAATGGGATATCTTTTCATTTATAGATGTCCTTTGCTTCCCTTCACAGTGATGTAGTTTATATTGTAGAAGTCTTATACTTCATTGATTAGGGTAATTCCTAAATTCCTTACTTTTTTGATGCTATTGTGAAAATATTTCTTTCCTAATTTCTTTCTTGGTGAGTTTATTACTGGTGAAAAGGAGTTTTGTGTATTGATGTTACATGCTATGTTTCTGAATTGGGTTAGTAATTTGAGTCTTTTGGTGAAAATTTTGGGGTTTTTCAATGTGGAGGATCATGTCTTCAACAAATAATGGTATTTGACTTCTTCCTTTCACATGCATATCCTTTTTTTTCTTTCTGTTGTCTGATTGCTCTATGTTTGAAGGATTGTGTTGAACACAAGTGGTTAAATGCATGTCCTTGACTTCCTCCAGAATTATATGGAAAGCCTTCACTCTTTTTTTTTTTATTATTGGTACCAGGGATCAAACTCACAACCGCACACTGCAAGGCAGGCACTTATGCCACTGAGCTAAATCTCCAGCCCCAAGCCTTTACTCTTGTCCTACTCAATATGATGTTGACCATTGTTTTGTCATGAATAGCTTTTGTCAGATTGAGATAAAGTCCTATTATATTTTTTTCAGGATTTTTTTAAAGATCATGAATGCATGTTAGATTTTGTCAATGGCTTTTTTATCAATTGAGATGATCATGTGACTTTTGTTCTTGCTTCTGTTCATGTGATGTATTACATTTATTGATTTGTGTATGTTGAACTATCCTTGCATTCCTGGAATGAAGTTTACTTGATCTTTTGATACAATGATACAATGATACATGATCTTTTTCATGATTTGCTTCATTTTGTTTGTCAGTATGTTGTTGAGGATTTTTGCATCTATGTTCATTAAAGAAATTGGCTTGTGGTTCTTTTTTTGTTGGGCTTTTCTGGTGCTGGAATCAAGGTAGTTGTGGCTTCTAAGAATAACTTCCCTTTCCCTTTCATTGAAGAGTATTCCTTCCCTTTCCCTTTCATTAAAGAGTTTAAAGAGATTAGCATTAGATCTTCCCTAAAGTTCCTATAGAATTTAGCATCAAATCTATCAATACTTGGACTTTTTTAGTTGGTAGCTTATATTTTATTTTTTTGATCTCATTACTTGATGCTGGATTATTCAGGGTTTCTATATATTTTTTTATTTTTTTAAATTTTATTTAAAGAGAAAAAAGCAAAACAGAAAAAAGGGTAGAAACAATACAGAATTTCAGAAAAAAATAAGCAGTAAGAAATCACTAGTTGATAAATTACATATTATGTTCTTAGACATAGTTGTTCAAGTTACAAAACTAAAGCATACAAAGTGGACATTCAAACAGTGAGACTGCAAAGAACTTCAATGATCCAGTAACAACTTAGCAACATGGTCATCAATCCTACACACTTAAACATACAGGCAGCCATATCCTCTAGTGCACTTTCTTTTCTTCTTTTTACTTTTTAAGTAAATTACCTGTTTAGTTATATCCTATTTCAGGTTGCTCAGTACCTTACTGACTTGTTTAGTTGTTGTTATTTACTTTTTAATCACCTTATATAATTCTGTTGCCTTGTTTTTGAGTTTCTCCTCATCCATGCTCCATGGATCAGCTTTGGTGGAGTTGGGAATTTTTTGGAGGTATTTTGTTACTTTGTTATCTACTTTTTTTTTTGAAGGTAGCAAAATACAGCAGAATAAGACAGAACAAACCCATGCGACCACAGTGCAGTGAAACTACCACAGAACCTCACAGCAGGTCACCAGGACGTGAGCAATAGGCACAATAGTACATCCTATTCTGTTCACATTAGCTGTCCTTTGAATCAGAGCAAAATGGAAGGAAATATTGGACTTATAAAAACAGAATATTGAATAGAGCAGTATCATTAATCAAAACTGAGCAAAGCAGTGATAAAAATATAAATATTTGCCTTCAAAGAGATGGTAGAAGGAAATACCTCTCACTTGCCACACTACATACATTCATCCTCCCAAGAGATACTCAGATGGCTGGTGCCGACTTGCTGATGGAGGGGGAGGGGAATGCATCAATGTCTGATCCTTAGCCCACGCACTGGTAGGCCCCCCGCTGCTTACTAGGGTGGCGAGTATGCTGCCTGTTCTCCCAGTGCCCAAAGTTCCAACATGATGCAGAGCTCAGGAACTGCTGATCAGGGTTTTTATATCTTACTGGTTCAGCTTTGACAATTCATATGTGTCTAGGAATCTGTTAATTTCCTCTATATTCTCCATGATATAGTAGACTACATATTCTCAAAATAATTATGAATAATCTGCTTTTTGGCAGAATTCATGTAATGCATTTTGGCATAATTCATGTGATTTTACCTTTTTCACTTCTAATTGGGTTGATTTTTGTATTTCTTTTTTTTTCTGGTAAGTCGACTATGAGTTTTTCTATTTTTTTTTGTTCTTTCAAAGAACTTGCTCTTGGATTCATTGATTCTTTATATTTTTTTAAGTCTCAATTTCATTAATTTCTGCTCTGATATTTAATTTCTTTCCTTGTACTAGTTTTGGATTTGGATCATTCTTATTTTTCTAGGATGTAGAGATGCATCATTAGGTTAGTTATTTGGACTGACTATGTTTTTCCTATATGGGCATTCACAGCTAAAACTTTCCTCAGGATTGCTTTCATTGTGTCCCATAAGTCTGATATATTCTGCTAGCATTATCATTTGATTCTAGCAACTCTACTTTCTTCATTGATTTCTTCTGTGACTCATTGATTATTCAAGAGGGTACTTTTTAATTTGTGTGTTTGCATAATTTCTGTTGTTTCTTTTGCCATTGATTTCTAGTTTCATTGCATTATGATCTGATAATATGTGTGAGGTAATTTTGATTCTTTTGCATTTACTTAAGCATGCTTTTTTGGCTAGCATATATTCCATTTTGGATAAAGTCCTATGTGTTGTTGAGAAGAATGTGCAACAAAGTGTTCCACCCCATAACATCAAAATACACATTGTGTAAAATAAAAAATGAAAAAAAAAGAAAACCATTTTTATCCATTCATAAGTTGATGGTCATAAGGGCTGTTTCCATTTAGCTATTACAAATGGTACTGCCATGGGTGTTCATATATTGGTGTTGTATGATGCTTTTAATTCTTTTGGGATGATACCAAGCAGGGAAATAGCTAGGTCAAATTGGAGCATCAGTTTTGAAAACAAGCTTTGCAGGATTTGTATATTTTGGCTGGAAGCTCTGTGTTGAGAAGTCTTCTGTATTTCTAATGGGTTTAACTTTATCAGTCATTCATTACTTTTCTCTAACTGCTTTTAAAAATCTGTCCCTGTGTTGAACTTTTAGGATATTGACTATGACATGATATGAAGAGATTTACTTTTGATTGTGCCTATTTGGAATTTCATATACCTTAAATATCTGCATGTTAATTTCTTTACCTATATTTGGAAACATTTTTATATCCCTTTGTGCTGTCTCCTGATCTTTCACTTATTCCAATTAATTGTAATCTGCTTTGGGTCATCTCTTGGCTGTTGGATCTATTTTTCATGTTTTATTTTTAAGGTATTGCTGAGTAACTGGTCTTTGAAAGTATCCCCATCTTCTAATTCTAATTATCTGATCTCACATTGGTTGCTTTTTCTGTCCATACTTTCATTACAATTTTGAATCTCTTGGATTTCTGTTTGAAACCTTTTTAAGGATTTTAATTCTTTGCTAAACTAGTCAATCATGTTTTGTATGTTTTTTTTAAACTAAGCTAGCTTTTTATTCTTCTGTAAGCTCTTTGATTATTTTATTATATCTATTATCTGTTTAGTTATAACTTTTCTGAGTCCACTGAGTACCTTATCGATCTGTTTTTAGTCTCCTCTGCTATGTTTTTGAATAATGTGACTTTTGCTTTCTTGTCCTCCCTGCTTCATAAACTAGCTTTGGGGGAGCTGGGAGTGTTGGTGGGAATTTTGTTGCCTTTTCTTCTAGTTTCTAATTGTTCTTTTTTGTGTGTGTTTTTGCCCAGGTTTGTGGTTACTTATAGTGGAAAGACTTTGCTTCTAGTATGGTGACCTATTCAGTTAGTCTGTTGTTCAGTGTTCTTCACTCAAGGCCTGGCTAACTATAGTCCTTTGCTTCTGCCCCCAAATCTGACAATCTTTGTTACTTTAGGAGGGGAAGATGCAATGTAATTGGTCCAGCACCCTGTTCTCTGGGAATGGACCTCAGTATTGTTAATGTCACCATGGTAATCCTGGTATTGGCATTCAGGGAAAACCTGTTTATAGTAACAACAGATTGATGCTGGCAATATCAAATAAGTCAGGAATAGTGATATTGTCCAAAATGGATATTTCCATACTATAAGAACTAATAATGTACCACCCTTAACACTAGAAAAGAAATCTATAGTTATAGTATAAAACACTAAGACAAATCAAATATTGGCATACAGCAAATATCTAAATATGATATTCATTAATGATAGAAAAGAATTCAACAGTAGTAACATGCAGTTAACTAAAGATTTACAAAGCTTAATAGTTATATTATTATATAATATAACTATATATTGGGGTTGGGAATGGAAGAATGTAAGAAAAAAAATTTGAAAAAATTAAACAATGGGAGATGAGAAGGAGGAGAGACAAATGAAACAGGATCTTTGCTTCTGGGTAGCCAGACTCCTCACCCCATAAGCCATGATCCTGGGGAGAGAGTTAAGACTTTTATTCTTTTCTCTGTATTGTGGACCATCTCTACAACTTTACTATAGTTTCTAATTTTCCTATTAGTTCCTTCCTGATTCCTGGTGATCTACTGATTTTTTTTTTCCTTTGCCAAATTGTTATTTTCCAGTATGTGGATTCTGGATCATAGAGAGGCTGAATTTTGCTGATCACAATTCCACTATTTTCTTCTTCCAACTGATATGATAATTTCTGTCAAATAAAAACTACATGCTGTCCTCATCTTAAGTTACTCAGTGGACCTTGTACCTTGCAACTTCTTGCTCTTCCCACAAAATAAAAATGACCAGGATGGGTAAACATTTTCAACCAATTTAGTACATTGAGGCAGCCAGGACAACACAATTGAAGACATTCATGAAAGAGGACTTCCAGAACTGCTTCAGAAAGTGACAAACACGATGGGTTAAGTGTATTCAAAGTGAGGGGGAGTATTTTGAGGGGAATTAATGGCAATACATCTTTTAATGTAATAAATTTTTTAAGCATTCACTGTACTTTATGGTCACACATTGTATGACCTATGGTAGATAAATTTTGAAGTAAAATATGACAGTAATGTCAAAGTAAGGAGTGTTTCTTTTCTGAATGACCTTAGAGGATCTTTTTAGATTGCTTCAAATTTTTCTCTTTCATCTATAACCTGATGATTAGCATTATCATCCTTCCTTTGAAAGGGATAATTTAGTTTTATATGTTCATAGTTCTTTCCTTCTATTTTGGCAGTATATGAAAGGGTTGGGATCTGCATCACCCTTTTCTTAACATTTGGCAACGTGGGATAATTGGCAACTATGCTCTAAATTAAACTATTTGGTGCAGTTACCAAAACATAAAGACTAAAAAATCCAAGAATTTGAAGTTGTCATTTTGGTATTATCATACACTGGTGAACATAGAATTCTTTGCTAGTGAGGTACATTTATTCTTATTTTTTGTTTTAACACAGCATATTGTTTTTTAAGGCTGACAGATAAGGAACATCACTAGGTAGATATAGAAAATATCTTTTAACATCTATACTTTACCAATACAATCTATGATTATTCAGTTTTATAAGAAAATCAAGTGTTAATAAATTCTCTCTGAATAAATAATATAGTGATAAGGGAAAGTGGACATAGGTAAGTGCAAATACAATTCTGGAGGAGTTTGACTTTCCTTCTGTAAAATTCATGTGGTAGACAGTTGTTCATGGATGCTAGGGACCAGGCATTGGGCCAGTGCTAAGGAGACTGTTGAGGCTGAGCTCAAAGCTCTCTTAGCTTCAAGTTCAGCACAGGACAGAACCCTGTAGTACATTTACGTACAGAATGGCCAATGCTAACTTACCTTCTTCAACAAATAATTTTCATTGCTTACTTAAATGTGATGCATTTCATAAGAGGAGTTAAGATGAATTCATGGGGAAAGTCTCATTTTGAGCAGGATTTCAAAGGATTTGAACATAAGATGAAATAGCCTTGACTTCTGAGATAGAGAGAGATAGAGAGAGAGAGAGAGAGAGAGAGAGAGAGAGAGAGAGAGTTTAGGAGGGAAACAATCATAAGAATAGCAATAACTAAAATTCTATAATATTTACTCCAAATACTATTCTAATTACCAGTCACATTTATTTCAATTAACTAGTGTTCTTTATAACATTCTTACAAGATGGATACTGTTGCCATTTTATATGTGAGGAAATTGAAGTACAGAGAAGTTAAATGATTTAGCCAAAGTCACACAGCTAGAAATGGCTCAGTGTGGGATTAAACCCCCAGTGGTCCAGCTTCTGACTCTGTGCTCAATATCAATCTTGCTACAGAGTCAAGAGTGGGAAAAGCTATAAGGAGAGAAATAACAATGGGTTCAGTTTGACCTGAGATAAAGGTCAATGTTGAGGAACAGTGCATAAATTAGAAAGACAGTTGGGGACCATATTATAAAAGGCCATGAAAGTCAGAATGTGATTTTTATTTTGTTTTGTTTTGTAGAGAAGGGGGAGCCCAAGGAGGTTTTTGAACTTCGGAATATTGTGATCTGAGCTGTGCTGCAGAAGATTCAGCTAGAACACTGTAAAATGAGAGGAGACCAGGCAGCAAGGGAGTTAGGGGCTGACTGTGACAGTATGTGAGAAAGAGGCTCAGTGACAGCAATGAGAGTTATTAAAAAGAAGAGGAAGATGACAGTGGTTGGGAAATTACTAGAACACTGGGAAGTGCATTAACCGCAGACCTATGGCAGGCAGTGGTCATAAAGGGTTAAACGAATATGCCTGCTATGGAAATTTCCAGGGCATTAACATTTTCTACTTTTCTTAGGTTGTATCAAATGCCCTTGTGATGGGAGAAAAAGAACAAGCATCAAAAGTACCTTTTAACTTCACAATTCTTTCTAAATTTCTTTAAACTTATAGGCTATACTGCTGATTTGCAGACTTCAAAGTACATAGAAGGATCAGGGTCAGATTGAAAAATTATTTCTTACACTGTGATAAAATATGCATGTGAATTCTATGACCTGCCACAGAAATTATTTGTGTGCTAATATAACTTTGTAATATTAATTGCACAGCTTAGTGGGTTTTTTGTTCTCTCAGTAATCTTTTCACTGTATGTAATAATTTTTTGCTTATCATTTATGCTGTACTTGATAGGTTCTATGTGTTGTTTATGGATTTAAAAAGGTTAGATTGCATTCTGAAGGAATTAAAATGTAAAGACCGACCGCAGTGTGTTCTTATGGACTATGGACTTGCTATCAATTAAAAATATTTTTTTTAGTCTTTATTACTTATTGAGAACACCAACTCAGAATATTATATTTGTAATTTTTTTTCTCAGAAGCCACATGATGGCTTTTAAATTCTTTTTCAAATGTGAGTACTCTCCCTCCTCCACCCCCCAATTTGGAGGGAGAAAACCAATGTAGAGAATTGAGAATGGGAGCTTCTCTCATAAACTCACTGTTTTCTTGGTTTTCACATATTTGTAAGATTCTCATTAATGACAATATCAGAGTCTCTATGATTTTGTGGATTAAAGTTGTGTTTTGTTGAAGTTCATGGTAATATGTCCTTTGAGGGTACCAAGCATTATCTGTTCTGCAGATTTGTGATGTAGAGCACCAGCGGTTTTCCTCTTAAGTTTGAACACTAATCTTTAAAAGTTCTTAAGGCAGTGGGTTGTGTTTAATTCTTGGTTGTGTTGTACTGCATGATTAATTATAATAGTATTCTTGGCTCTTAGAGGCATTTGAGTCAGTTAATGAAAAGTTAAGAACACGGCTTGAGTTTTCTCCGTTGCAGTCTAACTGCAATGTGTGTATGAATCACTGGAGGATCTTTTTAAAGGACAAAAGATGATCAATAAGTCTAAGGTGGAGCGTGAAATTCCTCACTTCTAGTCAATTTGTCTTTGGATCATATTGGAAGAAGCATAATTTAGGTCCTAGTCCTTGTACATACTACTTCTTGACTCTGTCAACTGAGGTCATTTAATCACTGGTCATTAGTTCATTTTCCTGTTGTTATATGTCACAAAGAAATTTTGAGGATTAAATGAGAAAATGTACACAAAAAGCCTGGGCCACTGAAAAAGTTTACTAAAGTAAATGATAGTTATTATTATTTTCTATTTGCTTTTACAGGTAAAATATTTTTTTAAGATTTTGCTGAAAATCAAAAATGATGCATGGTGACTAAGTCTGACTTTGAAGCAAAAGCCCTTTTTGTCTCTTCTGTGCATTACTGTTGGATTCCAGACAGGTTATATCATCTCTTTTTGATGCATTTTATTTGTAAAATAAGAGGATTGGGTTAGAGGTCTGTTGCAGCTTGGACCTGTGATTCTATTACCTTTCAACAGAATATGATATTCTGATTCTTAAAGTGTTAAAATAGCATGAGTCATGTTAGTTTCTTCTGCCTATAAATTTATTTGATTTAAATATGATTTGAAAGACCCCTAATAGTTTTTGTTCCTACTCTCCACATATTGGTTATTATTTTGATGAAGAGTGCTGGAATTCTGTTGGGACCACACATTTAAGTATCAAAATATATAAAAGCCAAATCAGGATATTAGAGAAACCACTATGTTGCTGAAGACCAAAATTACTTTAAGTTGCTTTGTAAATCATTGTATCTGAACCAGTAGGATAGCTTATGCACCCAACTTTCTTGGATAGTAGCAATTGTCTTAAAAATTCAATCTTAGAGAAAACGTATCTCTGCATAGTTCAATCCTAACTACCAGTGCATTTTGAAAATTATATTAAATTATTTAACATGCTAGAGGTATCAAATATAAGTGGTATCACCAAAGGGAAAGTATTTTTATTGAGAAAACACATTTTTACACAAATAGGTGTTTGGGAACACATCAATTACTGTATGCAATTCATAAGTCATCAAAACTTTTTGTAGCTGCGTTATCAGCTTTAGGCCATGAACAGGAGTTTGTTGTAAAGAATAAATAAAAATTTGAAAATGAGAGATAGGAGAGTTGATTTTTATTAATATGGAAATATTCTTGTCCATTTCTCAGAAGATTTTGAAGTAGCTTGAAGGTTTGTTAAAAATGCAGCACCAACTGATAAAGTAATGGTAAGGGGCTACTGTAACACACTGCCAACAGGGATACAAATTTGCATGAATTTTCTGAGGACCCCATTGGCAGTACTTCTTTCTTTTTTTGTCAGGCTTTATTGAGGTATAATTGACAAATAGAAATTGTATAATATTTATGGTGTACTGAGCACGATGATTTAATAAAAACCTACAGCAGGAGGGAGGGACAGGGAGAGTGAGAGAGAGAGAGAGAGGAAACTTGTCAATCAAACTAATTAACATACCCTTCACCTTCCGTCTTACCCTTTGTATGAGTGTGTGTGTGATGAGAATATTTAAGGTCTACTATCAGCAAGTTTTAAGTATACAATAAATATTAACCCTGGTAACTATTCTGTACAGTAGATTCCTAGAACATAAATATCTTATTACTGAAAGTTTGTACCCTTTGTCCCATAATCTCTCATTCTACTCCCAGCCTTTCCTACCCTCTCTACTCCTGTCAATTACCATTTTATTTTCTGTTTTGGTGAGTGAGACCTTCTTAAGTTTCACTATTAGGTAAGTCATGCAGAATTATTTTTCTAAGTCTGTCTCAAATATCTTATAGGTTTATCCATATTGTGAATAAATAGCAGGGCTTTTTTCTTTTTATGGTTGAATTATATTCATTTATCATATATTCTTTAATCATTCATCCAATGATAGACATTTGAGTTGTTTCAAGATCTTGGATATTATGAATGTTGTTTCTAGGAATATCAAAGTACAGAAACCTCGTTGAGCTACTGATTTGATTTCCTTTGGATATATACCCTCTGATATATACCCAGAAGTAGGTTTGCTACTTGATCATATATGGTAGCTGCTTTTTAATTCTTTGAGGAACTTCCACAGCACTTTCCTTAGTACCTCTACTGGTTTACCTTCTTACTAACAATGTAAAAATGCTCCATTTCCCTTCGTACCCTTGCCAACATTTATCCTCTTGACTTTTTATAACTCTTGTAATAGTCATAAAGTAATAGCTTATTGTGATTTTAATTTATATTTCCCTGATAATTAATGATGTGAGTACCTTGTCATATACCTGTTGGCCATTCCTTTGTCTTTGGAAAAAGCATCCATTCAGGCCATTTTTCATTTTTAAAATAAATTATTTGGTCTTTTGGATATTAACTGCTGATTGGAAATGTGACATGCACACATTTCTCTCCAATTCAATAGGTTGCCTTCTTATTTTGTTAACTGTTTCCTTTGCTGAGCAGAAGCTTGCCTGTTTTTGGGGGGTCATATCTGAAAAAAAAATTGTCCAGACCAATGTCAGGGAATTTACTCTCTGTATTTTCTTTTGGGAATTTTATAGTTTCAAGTCTTACATTTTAGCTTTTATTCCATTTCAAACTATTGTTTGAATATGGTGTAAGACAAAGTTCCAGTTTCATTCTTTTGCGTGTAGATATCCATTTTTTCCTACACAATTTGTTAGAGAAATTATCCTTCTTTTGTATATTCTTACTATCCTTGTCAAATTTAGTTGATCATAAATATGTGTTTGTTTCTGGACTCTATTCTGCTTAATAAAGAGAAATTAGTTGTGTGTCTGCTTTTGTGGTGCTACTATACTTTTTTCATTACTTACTATAGCTTTGTAATATAGTTTACAATTAAGAAACTCGAAGAATAAATATTATTATCATGGAGAGATGTGAATGGGGATTCTGTTCTGTTTCTTTGCTGATGTCACAGCAAAGTATTTAAGAGTCTTAAAAGTATCAATCCTCTTTGACCTATGGATTCCAGTTTTAAAGTCCTGTAATAAGAATAATATAAGGATATAGACTTATGCTTGGCTATTTTAGTCATATAACTTACAATAATGATACATTAGACATTGAGTTTCATGAAGGTAGAGATTATGTTTCATGCTGCCAGCTTTGTTCTTTCTGCTCAAGATTGTTTCGGCTATTTGGAATATTTAATGTTTCCACAAATATTTAGGATTTTTTCTACTTTTAGGAAATGCCATTTTGAAATTTTGAGAGAGATTACATTGAGCCTGTAGATCACTTTGAGTAGTATGCATATATTATCAATTTTAGTTCTTCAAGTTAATAAACACAGACTATGTTTCCATTTATTTGCATCTTCTCCATCTTTTTTATTAATATCTTTTGTTTCTATTGTTTATCTAAATTTATTTTTTTAAACTAACATGTGGTATCCAGTGTATACTGTATACATGTGTGGAAATATTAACTTCCCTTTATTTACTCTCTCTACTCCACAGTCTTCCCAATCTCAATGAGTCACTATTCTGTATTAGTTCAACTTTTTAAGCTTTCACTATACCTTCTTTTAATGAATGAGGGTAGCTCTCATCGGGTCATGGAGTGGGTCCCTGGACAGGAAGAACTGTCCACAGATATTGGTTGAGACATTCTAGAGCCAGATGTGTCAGGATCCCAGGCTAGGCCACAGGCAGTCAACCTGTAACCAGGGCATGGATAGGCTTAGCTCCCTCTGGGTCCCTTGGCAGGTAATGCTGGTAACAAGACCAATGAAAAATGTGGTTGTAGCTGAGTCTCCAGAGGGATAACAGTATTTACAGGTGTGATGCTGGGATCATAGTTGGTGAGTCAGTCACAGGGATATCTTCTTAAAGTGGTCCTTAGTCCTGAACTCTTCCAGGGCTTCATAATCTTTTACTTGGGAGATTCTCATAAATTCTTATAAAAACACTTGTTAGTTGGTGCTAAGTTATTGTCCTGAGGAGATGTGAGAGGGAAACCTCCTGTTCTGCTCCCTTGCTGAGGTCACTCAGTAATATTTCTTAAATCTTAAATCTAAAAGTATCAATGCAAATTGATCTATGGATTCTAATTTTAGGGTCCTGTAATAATAATAACATAAAATGAGAATATAGCATTATGTTTGGCTATTTCAGTCCTATTATTTACAATAGTGATATGAAAGACTCTAAGTTGCATGAGAGTAGAGATTATGTTTTACTTTTTTATTGTTATAGAAATAGTGCCTAATACAATTTATGATATTTTCTAGGCATTCAGTAAATATTCTCCTAATAAGTGAACCTAAAATACTCAGTAATGAAAAAGATATTTAACAAGATAATGTAGAATATATGGAATACTATGAAGTAATATGAATTAGCATAAGGAGTTTTTAATTACATATAAGCTGCTCTTTTAAAAAACACTGTACTTTGCAAAAGAAACTATATAAAGTATATCTAAAATAAGAATGCAAGAAAAGTCATAAAATGTTAGTAGAGAACATATCTAAGTGGAAGATTGATAGATGATATATTTATTTCCCAAATTGTTTTGTGTGTGCATCATTTTATATTCAATTTTTTAAAATTATGGTAAAATTTGTCAATTAATGCACATTTGAGTTGCTTCCAATTTCAGCAAATGTGAATAAAGCTTGTATGTACATGGGTGTATGAATCTCTTTTTGAAAACTGATTTTCATTCTTTTGAGTATATATCTATAAGTAGAATTGCTACATGGTATGGTAATTGTATTTTTAACTTTTTGAGGCACTACCACACTGTTTTCCTTTACCTTTCCATCAACAGTGCACCAAAGTTGCAATTTTTCCACCTCCTTGCCAACACTTCTTTCCTTTTTGTTTTTTTTTTCCAAATAGTACCTATTCAAATTGGTGTGAAGTATGATCTCATTGTTGTTTTGATTTGTATCTCCCTAATGATTAGTGATGTTGAGCATCTTTTCATGTGCTACTGACCACTTGCGTGACTTCTTTGGAGAGACGTCTTTTCAAGTGTTTTTGGTCATTTAGAAGTTCTTTTTTAATTTTCAGTTTTATTAGTACATGCTTTCAGTACATAGTGATTACATTCATTACAGGGAGTTGGTACACGGATATAAGACGTTTTCACTCTTTCTAACCCCCCTTTCCCTCTCCCCTTCTCTCTTCTTTTATCTCTCAATTCCCTTCTCATTTTTATTTTTTATTTTTTGGTACGGGGGTCAAACTGATGACCACGCCCTTGCAAGGCAGGCGCTTATGCCGCTGAGCTAAATTCCTGGCCCTCCCTTCTCATTTTTAAAAGATCTATCTTTCTGTTTCCTGTTATGTATGTTTTATTTTGCTCTTTATACTTTGGATTTCTCCTCTAAGAAAAAGGATGCAGTATTTAAGCTTCTTTATCTTATTTATTTCATCACGGTCTCAAGGTGTTTTGCCCAGTTTGCCATTTTTGAAGCAGTGTTTTGTTTGTTTTTGCTGTTGTTGTTGAGTTTTTGTTTTCTGTATATTCTCAACACTAATCACTTATTAGATGTATGATTTGCAAATATTTCCTCTCATTTCTAAGTTTTCTTATTAGTCTATTGATTTTTTAAGGCACAAAATTTATACTTTTTATGAAACCTGATGTATCTACTTGTTTTGTTGATTTTTTCTTTTTTTAAAATTTTTTATTTAGAGAAAAAAACAGAAAAAAGATAGAAATATTACAGAATTTCAAGAAAAGAAGATAAACAGTAAGAAATCACTAGTTGATAAATTACATATTGTTCTTTCAGAAATATTTTTTCAAGTTACAAAATTAAAGCACACAAAGTGGACACTCAAGCACTGAGATTGCAAACAGATCTGTTCAAGAATCCAACACGAACCTAGAAATAAGGTTATCAATCCTACACACCTAAACATACATGCAGCTATATCTTTTATAGCGCTTCCTATTTCCTCCTTTTTACAATAGCAATTATACATTTAAAAAATTTTATTTAAAGAGAAGAAAAAAAAGCAAAACAGAATAAAAGGGTAGCAACAATACAGAATTCTAAAAGAAAGAAAGAAAGAAAAAAAAGAAAATGAGAAAAAGCCCCACCAATAAATCACTAGTTTATAAATTACACATTGTCATCTTGGATGAAGTTGTTCAAGTTACAAAGTTAAATGGTACACTGTAGACATTCAAACAGTCAGACTACAAACAGCTTTGCTCAAAGATTCAACAAAGATTCAGCAATATGGTCATCTATTTTATACACTCAAACATACATGCAGTTATATCCCTAAGAGAACTTTCTTTTCCTCTCTTTTTTACAATAGCAATTGCACATTTTGGTTCCATTACACTTGTAGTTCTTATTTACTTTTTACACTAGAGACACAATATGATATTTATAAATATGATTCTTATATATTTCACTAATGAGGATAGTCTCAAGTTGTCTCCATTTATCTATGAAGGCCTCAAGATCATCCTTTTTTATAGCTGAGTCATATTCCATTGTATAAAAATGCCACATCTTTTTCATCCACTCTGCAGTAGCTGGGCATCTTGGTTGTTTCCAAGATTTAGCTATTACAAATTTTGTTGCTATGAACATGGGTGCACATATATCACTGTGATATGAACGTGTCAGTTCTTCTGGGAAAATACTCAAGAGGGGAATAGCTGGATTGAACTTCCAATCCTAGTCTTCTGAGAATTCTCCATATGAATTTCCACAGTGGTTACACCAGTCTACATTCCCACCAACAGTGGAGCAGTGTTCTTCTTTCCCCACAGCCTCTCCAACATTTGTTATCAGTTGATTGCTTGATGGAAGCTATTCTTTCTGGAGTGAGGTGGAATCTCAATATTGTTTTAATTTGTATTTCTCAAATGGCCAGTGATGGTGAACATTTTTTCCTGTATTTATTTGCCATTTGTATATCTTTCTCTGAGAACTGTGTGTTCATCTTAGATGCCCATTTTTGGAGAGGGTCTTTGAATTTGGGGGGATTGATGTTTTTCAATTCTTTATATGTTCTGGACACAAGTCCTTTGTCTGAGGGGTTGCTGGCTAAAATTCTTTCCCACTCTGTGGGTTTTCTTTTCACTCTGTTGGTGATTTCCTTTGAAGTACAGAAACTTTTCAATAATGTGAGATCCTATTTGTTGATTCTTTGAAGTGTTTCCTGTGCAGT
Source organism: Hydrochoerus hydrochaeris (assembly GCA_004027455.1). Lineage (NCBI taxonomy): Eukaryota > Metazoa > Chordata > Mammalia > Rodentia > Hydrochaeridae > Hydrochoerus > Hydrochoerus hydrochaeris. The sequence continues at coordinate 25,274 of PVLA01014824.1, forward strand.
TTGTGTTTTGTTCATGAATTCTCTGCCTACCCCTATGTCTCCAAGACTTCTACCTACCTTGCTTCCAGTAGGTTTAGTGTTTCTGTTTTAATATTTAGGCCTTTGATCCATTTAGACTTTAGATTTGTGCATGGCAATAGGCTTGGATCTAATTTCAGTCTTTGGCATGTGGAGAGCCAATTTTTCCAACACCATTTATTAAAGAGACTATCTTTCTTTCAGTGGACATATTTAACCCCTTTGTCAAATATCAGGTGGCTGAGTGTCTTTGTAGTTGTGCTTGCATCTTCTAATCTGTTCTATTGATCCTCAGGTCTATTTCTTTGCCAGTACCAAGCTGATTTTATCACTGTGGCTTTATAGTACTGTTTCAAGTCAGGAATTGAGATGCCTCCTGCCTTGCTTTGGTTGCCTAGAATTGGCTTTGCTATTCTAGGTTTCTTCTGTTTCCAAATGAATTTTAGGAGTGTTTTCTCTAGATCTGTGAGGTATGTCAGTGGTATTTTGATTGGGATTGCATTAAAACTGTATAACAGTTTTGGGAGTATGGCCATTTTCACAATGTTGGTTCTTCCTAACCAAGAGCAAGAAATATCCTTCTATTTTCTAATATCCTCTTCAATCTCCTTTTTCAGCATAGTATAATTTTCAGCATATAGGTCTTTTACATTTTTAGTTAGGTTGATTCCTAAATATTTCATTTTTTTACATGTTATTGTAAAGGGCAATATTTCCATAATTTCTCTCTGTGAGTTTTTTGTTTGTGCACAGGAATGCTATTGATTTTTGAGCATTGACTTTTTATATCCAGCCACACTGCTGAACTTGTTTATTACCTCTAGAAGTCTTTTAATGGAGAGTTTTTGGTCTTCTATATTTAGTATCATGTCATATGCAACTAGTGATAATTTAACTTCTTCCTTTCCTATCTTTACTCCTTTTATTTTTCTCTCTTGTCTGATTGCCCTGGGTAGTGTTTCCAGAACTATATTGAAAAGGAGTGGTGATAGTGCACATCCTTGTCTTGTTCCTGATTTTAAAGTGAAAGCTTTCAGTTTTTGTCCATTTAGTATAATGTTAGCTGTTGCTTTGTCATAGATCGCCTTTATAAGGTTGAGATAGACCCCGTGTATTCCGAGTTTCTGAAGGGTTTTTATCATGAACATGTGTTGGACTTTGTCAAAAGTCTTTTCTGCAACTATTGAGATGACCATGTGGTTTTTGTTTCTTGGCTCTGTTGATGTGGTGTGTTACATTTTTTGATTTGCGTATGTTAAACCATCCTTGCATTCCTGGAATGAACTCCATTAGGTCATGATGTATAATCTTCTTGATGATTTGCTGCATTCTATTTGCCAGTATTTTGTTGAGAATCTTTGCATCAATGTTCATTAGTGAGATTGGCCTATAGTTCTCTTTTTGGTTGGATCTTTCTCTGGTTTTTGTATCAGAGTAATACTTGCCTCCAGAAATGATTTAGGGAGGATTTCTTTCTTCTCAATTTCATTGAAGAGTTTAAGGAGTATTGGCATCAAATCTTGTCTAAATTTCTTGTAGAATTCAGCTGGACCTGGACTTTTGTTTGCTGGTAAGTTTTTAATTACATTTTCAATTTCAATAGCTGATACTGGGTTGTTCAAAATTGCTCTATCTTCTTGGTTGAGTTTTGGTAGTTCATATGTTTCTAGAAATCTGTACATTTCCTCTGTGTTTTCTACTCTATGTGAGTAGAGATTTTCAAAGTAGGTAGTCATGATCTTTTGAATTTCCATGGGAGCTGTAGTAATTTCTCCCTTTTCAGTTTTTATTGCATGAATTTGGGTTTTTTCTTTCTTTCTCTTGATAAGGTTAGCTAGGGGCTTGTCAATTTTGTTTATCCTCTCAAAAAACCAGCTTTTTGATTCATTAATTCTTTGTATTGTTTTTTGTTTAGTTTCAATTGCGTTGATTTCTGCTCTAATCTTTACAATTTCCTCTCTTCTATGAGCATTAGGTTTAGTTTGCTCTTCTTTTTCTAGAAGCTTAAGATGGAGCATTAGGTTGTTTTCTTGTGTTCATTCTGTTTTCTTGATATGACAGTTTATTGCTATATATTTCCCTCTTAAGACTGCTTTCATTGCATCCCACATATTACAGTATGTTATTTCTATATTTTCATTGAATTGTAGGTATTGCTTTATTTCTTCTTTAATTTCATCTGTAGCCTACTGGTTGTTCAAAAGGCTCTTCCATGTATTTATGCAGGTTTTACAATTTCTTTTGCCATTAATTTCCAATTTCAGTGCACTATGGTCAGATATTATGCATGGTATGATTTCAATACCTTTGCATTTACTTAAGAATGTTTTATGGCATAATATATGGTCTATTTTGAAGAATGTCCCATGTGCAGCTGAGAAGAGTGTGTTTTCTGATGTGGTTGAGTGGAACACTCTGTAAACGTCTACTAAGTCCAGTTGCTCACAGGTATGATTCAGTTCTGTTATTTCTTTGCTGACTTTTTGTCTAATTGATCTATCTCTTTGTGACAATGGGCTGTTAAGATTTCCTGTTATAACTGTGTTCTTGTGTATTTGGTTTTTCATGTCCATTAATATCTGTCTTACATTGTTGGTTGCTCCTGTATTTGGCGCATATATATTTATAATTGTTAGTTCTTCCTCTTGAATTTTTCCAGTAACAAGTATGTAGTGACCTTCTCTATCTCTTTTAATCATTTTAGGTTTGAAGTTCACATTGTCTGCAATTAGAATAGCTACCCCTGCTTTTTTCTGGGTTCCTGTTGCATGGAATACTGTTTTCCATCCTTTGACTTTTAATCTATGAGTTTCCTTTTGGGTCAGATGTGTTTCTTGTATACAGCATATTGTGGGATCCTGTTTCTTGATGCATTCTATCAATCTATTTCTTTTTATAGGTGAATTGAGGCCATTTATATTTGTGGATATCACTGATATGTACTGGCTTGGCTTTGCCATGTTATGTTCCAGTTGTTTCTTTCTGCTTTTCCTCTTATTTAATTGCTTATCCTACCTGGTGGTTTCTTTCTGTTGTTGTTTTGGGGATTGTGGTCATTTTTATCTCTGTCTAGTATGTCTTTCAGTACTCTTTCTAGGGTTGGTTTGGTGGACATGAATTTCTTCAGTTGTTCTTTGTCATGGAAGTATC